>JAQMYM010000024.1:662953-675536 GCA_030014255.1 Parauchenoglanis ngamensis
AAGTCACTTATGGGAGCGAAAATGTTTGGATACAAATATAAGAAAAAATCATGACAAAACTGAAGATTTCTCTGAAATGGTATGTGATGGGCAAATTTTGATGTGATATTCGTGATCAGCACCCAAAAATCTATAAAAAACACCCAACAGTGTTCAAGAAGCAAAACCTTTGTTGTGCAGTGTTAATATTTTCTCTTGCATTAACAGTGTTGTATTCTCCAGGTTTGACCCCAGTCTGTCTGTCTGGATAATATTGAATCTCTTTAAATGAAGTCTGTCTCATTGTTCTTTGACCAAAGACATTTTTATCTGAAGTCATAAATAAAGAATCAAATCTCAGTGATTCCATCCAGCCGCCTCTGTTCCACTTTGATAAGGTGGTGCTTTAACACGCCTGTACATCTCACGAGGGAATTCTCACTGCTAAACCGCGCTCCTCTGATCCTGCTGTTCTTCACAGAAGTGCACATCCAGGGCATGAATCCCAGCAGTCACTTTGACACCAACATGCAGGAGCTTTTAGAGGTTTTCTGTAGTGGTAAATATGGAGGTAGACGAGGTTCTGTGAAGGGTGCACTCAGCTGGATGCGTGTGGACAGCGGGATGAATCCGCCACCTTCAGGGGAAGGCTCATTTACACAAGCGGCTTAATGACAGATCTGTGTTCTGAACGTTTCACAACAAACACGTGATGCTCAGCGATTTCAAATCGTTATCCTGCTTCAGTGCACAGTGAGCGTACAGATTCCTGTGATTGGCTAGTTTTGCTGTGATTGACAGTGGAGAGAGCATAAGCCCCTCCCACTCAGAGAGCACTGCTAGTTTCTCCTAACGATTCTGGACTCTGATTAGTCAGAAGGTGTTAATGAATCTTCTATAACAGCTTGTTATAATCTGTTACAGTTTCTATGGTAACAGCTCATTCACAAGGACGTGTACAGCTGATACTCCATTTAAACAGATTAATAAACAGGTGTAGTTGTTGATACGTAATAAAACGTTTATTTAACATTCATGCGAGGAGTCTCCGGTGTCAGCGTCTCATAACAAATGGAGGTTAAATTGGACCATTTTAGCTCTATTCCTTATTTCGTTGAGCTTTGAGCTTTGCACTGAACTTAATACAATGAAAAGGATTTATTTCTAGAAAGTGCTTAAAGAAAAAACAATGTATGCGTCCAACCTTTTCCATCTTCCCTCTGCTTCCTGGTTCTCAGATTTTTTGATGTAATTACGGTGTATTTCAGTTCGCTACCGTCAGTCATACTAACCTTGCAATTAAATTTGCTGCCATAAGCAATCAGCAGCGCTTTTTTCTGCAGCAATGACAGCTCGTTAACGGAAGGAAAGTAGGGCGAGAAATTAATCCCAATACGCCGTAAATGTTCAGTGGCACATCGATTTCCTGTCGCTGCTGTGATGAAGGTTATGTTTCAAACACTGAAGGAAGAGGTTTTCCTCTCTAGGATATTTAACTCATTTGTAAATGATGGGAACAGGAAACACACACAC
Organism: Parauchenoglanis ngamensis; assembly: GCA_030014255.1. Classification (NCBI taxonomy): domain Eukaryota; kingdom Metazoa; phylum Chordata; class Actinopteri; order Siluriformes; family Auchenoglanididae; genus Parauchenoglanis; species Parauchenoglanis ngamensis. The sequence continues at coordinate 664,466 of JAQMYM010000024.1, forward strand.
ACACACACACACACACACAGCAGGAGGAGGTGCTGCTGATTTCAGGATTATAATCGCTTTCCTGAGTCTTCATCATCATCTTCATCGTCTTTACACAACACAGGTGCAAACTGGAAGGGATTTGATTCAAAACACAGGTTCGTTTTCATGCACAGCTTCAAGAAACAATACGAAATTTTTTATAGCCAAAAAGAAAAAAGAAAAATTCACAGTATGCTAATCATCCAACTTAATATAACAGTTTTAGTGCATCATCTACTCATAGACGGCTGGTATAAACATGCTAGCAGCGCTAAACCCCGCCCATCTTTTACAAATTAATACAACGTAATATGAAATATACAAAATCAATATAAGGTTTTGGTGGATTGCTTTTGGATTTCTGAGGAACATCAGCTGAGGAGCGCAACAGCACCACCAGCAGGTTGCAGTAAAAACCCACAGAATGGTATAATGAAGTGAGAAGCGAAGCTGGGGCTGATTTCTTTCTCACCCAGACTGTAGGTCACAGAGACACACCTCACATCTGATCTGCATTTGGGCTGATATTTTCCACACACCTCTGTAACATGTCACCAGCAGTGACTGAGAAGGCACACGTGAATGAGGTGGATTAATTACCCTGTTATACGTTTTTTCTTTGGAAGAGAAGAGAAAATAAAAGTAGATATACAATAAACAGTCACTGTTCAATCCATGAACCCAAAAGGCCAGAGGACAGAACTGTAGGTTTAGAAACTTTAGTTATTTTCTGTTTTTTTTTTCAAATTTAGAAATGATGAATATAGCTGTCTATCTGCCTTTGATTTTGTGTGTGTGTGTGTGTGTGTGTGTGTGTGTGTGTCATCTCATGTACTGTCATGTCAGCTCACCTCCACACCAGCACAGGGTTTATAAAAAGCTGTCACAATGATGTTCTCCTATTAAACCTGGGCTAAAATCAACGGAATTATGTTCCAAATCTACACTCACAAAGCTGTTAATACACAACACAAAAGCTACATATCAAATAAAATTGAGTTTTATCAGATCGAAAACAATGCAAAGGGAATTGTGTTTACTCTTGACTCCATCACTTCCTGTCTATGGTTTTATTGATAGATGTTAGATTTTACTGTACAAACTCCATTTTGACATAAACAGTTTCACAAAGTGGAAAAATCAGCATCTGAATCATGTTTTTATTTTTATCTATGATCTCCATCGTCAGACTTCAGGCCACGCCCCTTACCTGAGCCTGATGCTGGTGCGGCGTTACACCAACTCTTTACCTCAGACTGGTTTTATCATCGATGACCTTTTGTCCGTGTTTAGAATCCACATCAGCAAGTCTGCTAAACTGGTGGCTATCAGCTTTCATTACTTGTTAGCTACATTAGCCTCAGAGCTCCAGGACAAAACTAAGAATACACACTTCTGAAACTTTCTCACTCTAACACCTACACTTCTTGAAATCCCATGTTAGTTCTAGACATAACACATCTTTCTTACTTCACACGTAAAAAAAAAAATCGTATATATAATTGGAGGTTGTCAGAGACGTTTATGAAAAGAAGACTAATAATAAATGTGCTGCAAAGCAAATGACAGGCTGTTCTGCAGCACTGGCCTCATGCTGATGATAGAGTCATCTATTAGCTAAAGGTCACTGTGCTCAGAATGACGGCCCAGATGGGGAAAATCTCGGCTTGTGACACCCTCGGCGTGTGACTTGGTTCTGTATGGACTCAGTATGGCTGCCTTGAACAAGGTGCAACATGCTAATGAGCATCTGTGTGTGTGTGTGTGCGCGCGCGTGTATTTGCATGCTTAACTATGTTTATAGTGATGCAAGAATCTGAACGATAAATCTCAAAGACACGAGAAGACAAAAACACGACATACTCACATTTCAACTGGGGACACTGAGAGCACTGCTGAGTGGTGTGGAAAGAGTCTAACAATTTAGCCTGCTAGCATGTAAACATTAGACTTCGTTTTCATTTGAATAACACAAGAACAGGTCGATCATGAGGAATCTTCTTCAATGAGAACACGACCTCAGAATAATTTAAGGACTTTAACATGTCTAAGAGGAAGAAGATCTTTTTATTGACTGCCAATAAACATGAAAATGGGTTTAGATCAGGTTCACCAACCCAAAACCCAAAAGCACCGACTGCCACAGATTGTGCAGAAGGAAACACTCAGACTGCAGAGAAATCCTGTGAAGATATGGCTGGGTTTGAGAGTCAGTTATAGAAAATGTGAATTAAAAAAAAGTGTTTTATGCATGAAAAAAGTAGCCCAGTTAAAATGTCCCCCCCCCTAATTTTCTCCAAATTAGCTTTTCTGCCAATTTCCTGCACTGTTACACAAACTGGTGAAGTTTACCGCATGCTTCCTCCGGGACACCTGAAGCTAGCTAACTACATCTTTTCAACCTGCTGCTCATGCTACATCCCGGGGCCGTGTTACACACTCGGAGGGAAGCGCTGTCCGATCTCTTCCACACACACGAGCTCCCAGACGCCCATGACTGTCTGGTGCTGCTGTGATTGACATGTAAGCAATGAAAGGGGCCGGCTCACACTTCCCAGAATCCTCTGCACCATGTAGCGATTCGACATTTTTGCTGCCATCGATATTCCAAAAACAATCCAGCCACATCGTAGACCATAGAACTTAAACTGCAACATGGTATTGAAGATATTTTGTCAAAGTATCCTTATTGTAAATTCTTTCCTCCATTCGGGTTTCTTATGGTTCTTCTGTATGTAACGGATCAGAACTGGCCTCGGCCGTCTCGCGGGAAGCCACAAAGGAGAGAAAAGATGAGACATATTTGTTTAAAGCTTCAACACATGACACGTAGATGAAGAAAACATTCAAGATGGGTTCTGAAGGGATCACTAACAGTGAATTTGCTGAGGTTTTGCTGCACAGAGAGCGAGCAGGCAGCGGCCGTGTGCTTTCAGAACAAAAACAGCCAAGTGCATTCTGGGAAGGGTGAGTCCGCAGGAAATTTTGCTCACCTGGAACTCTCAACCATGGATGGCGGTGACATCGCAATCTCCCAATGATAGGACGAATGTTTTTTTTGTACCACTCGGGAGCTCACGCTGACATTTCTTAACAGCCCAAAGTTTTAACGTCTCAAGCGCAACCAATTCGTGAAAGGAATTTCAAATTGGGGCTTATTTGTAAACATACACCCTCTCCAAGGCCTCACTTCTGGCTGTGTTCTGGCAGCCGGACGTGGGCCGGATGAAGCGATGAATACTCATTGGCCACACATATGCGTGATTAGAATTGGATTTTGGTTGGTTAGATGACATCTGCTGGACAAAGATGCTTTTAAAAGGAAATTTAAAAAAAGCATTTCAAGCAAAGTAACCTATCCTCAAATAATTTTTACAAAAATAATACTTCAACAGGTCAAGAATGTGTCTTAGCAGCTGAACGCTAGTGGAGTTAACAGCACCAGCAATGCTAATAGCTGCTTCTGGTGTTGGGTCTAGTTCAGTAGTACCAAAAATTACGACAAATGTATTCTAATACTACATTTACACTAGCAAGTCTACAGCATATAATTACAATTAAAATACTTTTGCATTATACTAGAAAAGTCACAAAACCAAAGTTATCTATTATTAAAAATAACAGTTAAATGTGGACTAAACAGAGATAAGAACTGAATTTGTGAGTACAAGTTTCATCTTTTCCAACAATGTGATTCGTTCTTTTTTACTAAGGGGTGGGGCGTACACGATACAGTCCACATTATGGGTGTTATGCACCGTCCCATTCACAGTTTTGAACGTCACGATTATGTTTCGCGTCTGTATGTTCATGTCTGTATTATTTTCTAGCTCCTCCCACATGCACCAGTACTCAGTTCTGGAATGACTCACTTGGAAATGGAAACACAGCTAATATGGGATTATGAATTTGTTACCACACCAAGAAAAATACTATACTCATGTAGAAGATAATAAGGCAGCAGGAGGAAGGGAGGAAGAAGGGAGCAGAGGGTTTCCACCTCACAGCGTCCACCGCTGACATTTTCCTCTCACAAAGAAACAGAAGAGTTCAGGAGCTACTGAGGCAAAACCCAAAAACACAAACCTCAGCTGGGTCTAATGGAGAGAAAAAGACAGAAGGACAGAGAAGAAGACCAGCAAATGAAAAGAACAAGAGGATAAGGCAAACTAAAAAGGCTGAACTGTAGGTGTGAAAAAAACAGAGATGATAGCAAGGGGGGGGTTTAGCAGAGAGAAAGACACAAAAAGGAGGAAATCAGACCGAAAGAGACAAAACAATGACATCCTGATTGATGCAAAGTGATTTTGCATGGTGTGCTTGACTACAGGATGGTTAAAAGAGAGACACAAAGCATGAAGGGACACAAAAGACAAAAGGGCTGAAAGGTGAAATAAACAGAAGAGAGAAAGAATGATGAAAATAAGACAAAAAGGATGAATCGTGTAAGAAAGGAGCAACGGTGAGGAGTGTGTGAGCTATCAAGAGAACAGAAGAAAGATGACACCCACAGAGGAGGAAAAAAGGAAAAAAGCTACTGAATGAAAGAGTAGTGATAGAGAGAGAGAGTGAGAGCGAGAGAGAGTGAGAGAGAGGGAGAGACAGACAGAGAGAGAGAGAGAGAGAGAAAGAGCGAGCGTGAAAGAGAGAGAGAGAGACAGACAGAGAGAGAGAGTGAGAGAGAGAGAGACAGACAGAGAAAGAGAGAGAGTGAGACAGAGAGAGAGACAGACAGAGAGAGAGAGAGAGAGAGAGAGTGAGAGAGACAGCAAGCGTGAGTGAGAGAGAGAGAGAGAGAGCGAGAGAGAGAGATATATGCATGGAGTGAAGTAGGTGATGATTGAGTGGAATGAATGTGATAAATCTCATGACCACCAACCCCCTTCAGCTCCTCCACACACACTGCATATGATAAACTCACACCCTGTGCAAATAAAATGTTATTGTTTAAGAGGCCACAGCGCTGATCAGTCAGAACTGAAAGAGTTGATTAATATTCCAGAACAGCAGCTCTGACAGTGGTGCAGCTGAAGGTCACAGGTTTATATTAATACACTCGTTCTGAAACGTTATCCTTTTGGAGAGCTTTTAACATGAATGGAAGCCGTTTCCAGCGTCAGCGCTCTGTAACAGTCAGAGTAAAGCTGTAACTGTAAGTTTTCCCACATCATCAGGACAGAGGAGTTTACGCTTCTTTGCAGTTTCTCTGTAACATGACAAGTTGCGATTTTTTTATCCCATTAACTTCAAGAGAGAGAAAGAAGAGAGGCTGGTGAGGGAACGACTGTTAAGTAAGAACAGGAAGTGACACATTTCACAGATGTTCCATAACTATAAATGATGTGTCATTCTTTAATCACAAAATAATCATTGGCCAATAGCCGTGGTATAAGAGGAATAAAACACTTTGGGATGTGGTTGTAAGCAGTAACTCTGCTTAATCACACCGCCCTCACACACCTTACTTATTTTACTGCTCTGGTTATAAACAGCACTGGAACAATGCATAAATGATGTAAGGATGCAGAACACCCTTAATGTACTTTGCAAGGTGTGTGTCATTTTTTATTTATTTATTTTTTTTGCGAAGAGGCAGGAAGAGCGTATGAAGAATCCAACGGAAATGCCGAAAGAAGAAAGAAAGTGTTAAATGCTCAGTGACAGGTCTGACACTGGGTCTGGGTTAACAAGCAGAAAATCCCTTGAATACTTCAGTGCGAGTCTCCTCCTATTAGTCTCCTTTTCCTCCTCTTTTCCTCGCTGTCATGTGCTGCTTTACATAACCCCGACTCCCTTCTGTCCACTGGAGCACTGAAGGAAGCTTCGGGATAAAAATACAGCCGTGTGTGAACAGAACGTTTCCTCTCATGCACCAGTTTAATTGGCTCTCTTCTGTACATTTCCAAACGTATATGGGTCAGTGTCACCTGTTTAAACACTGCCAGCTGCAAATTCACTCATTTATACTAAATAAAAAGGTTTTATTACGGTGTTTTCTGTGATAAGGTAATCCGCACGATGAGGTTTAAATCAGTGACTAATTCTTTGAGATTGCTCAGATCATAAGCATGCTAATGAGGGGTTTTTTTAGTACAGAGGAAGAACAGCAGCATTATGCATTTCAGGAGGTTCATCATATCAGAGCTCAGCTTGTACCTCGTTATCATTTCTCTGCAGTCAGTTATCTTAACAGTAACCATTACTAATCTTGTAACATGTTTTTTACATTGTTTTTATTAACTTGAATTCTATAAAACTAGATACTAGATAAATGGTGTTTATAATAGATTTGTTATAAATTCTACAGATTATATACATATAATATATCTATGAATAGCCTATATTTGATGCTGCTATATGATATATTTTTTTTAAATGACTATATAAAGGTTTCTTCGTAATGATAAAGTGTATTTTACCCATTTTAAAGAGAGGATACATCAAATAAATAAAATAAAATAAAATAAATAGACGGAAGTAACAGGAAGAATCTGCCACGTTTGTAGGTTTACATATGAAAGTGTGCCAAAGAGCAACACTGACATCTAGCGGCAGAAATCGGAAACGCTATTAAATCTGACTTTAAAAAAACAAATAAAACATTTTATTCTCACAATTTTTGCTGCACATGAATTAACTGCAAAACATATAACTACAACATTAAAGCCACAGTTTGGTTAAGTGCATGTGGGATGACTTGTTTTTAGCCAGAACACACTCAAAATACTCACAGCTTGTCTCTGATTGTCGTTTTTGTGTCTTCAATGAGATGCACAGTGCCGAAACTTCCCCTGCCCAGTCTCTGCTGGATGATGTATCTGTTGGCCAGCAGAGGCAGAGGATGAGGATGATGATGAGGAGGAGGAGGAGGATGATGTGGAGACTCAGATTCCAGTTCACGGAACTTAGGCATGGTGTCCAAATCTACACCTAGGGGTCAATGGGCAGTAGGGAATAAAGGTCATGTCCTTAAAAACAATCATGCGTTATGATGGCCCAAACCTTTAGTGACATTGACATATTGACATAAAAGCACAACAACAGCAATTCTATACAAATCCGTCCCAAAGGACACTGATAATATCTGCCAACCTCCTGCATGTGGCCAGGTTCAGTTTTAGAGTTTAAGTGATGCAAGAGATCACCTTCATACACTACCTTCATACACTACCTTCCAAACTGTAGCCCAGGTTGGAAAAGCTTTAAATGGACTATAGAGTAGTTCACTGCGCAATAAGACGCACCTACTTTAGCTAAGTTACTTTACTGCGTTTTATTTTCTTAACCTTTTCAACTAAACGCAACAGAAACAACACCGCGTTTCATATGTTTATTGAGATTATTTTGGTTCAGGACCGAGTTACCTGTGATTTAAGCGTGTTCAACTTCCGTGTGTTGGCCTCGTTGTCATGGTAACGCGCAAAGGGGTGGAGCCAAAAACACCTACAAGATGGAAATGAAGTGGAGGATGTTTCGATTTAACTTCAAGAAATAGACTAAAATTAAAAGATAAATAATAAAGAAATGAATAAAAAAAATCGCTGATTGGACTGAAAGGTTCCGCAGAATAAAAGATAAGTGACGCAGTGGATGTTAAAATGAAGCTCATCAGTTTCCATTTAACTCATATGCTCACAGCTTATATTTCTGTACAATAATCCTGATTTTAATAAAGTGTTTAAGATTTAATGCTTTAAACAAGACACTACAGGTCAACATATAGCTGTATATATTTTTTATTAATTTTGTTGATATGATTTTATTGATTATTGACCCCCCCTCCATATACTCCATATATCTAAATGCATGTATTTATCCCTCCGCCATATATCTAAATTTTCGTATTTTTAATCAAATACGCCAAAATTTGCATAATTTAAAAATATTCTTTTGTGGTTAGTGGTAACGTTTTTTTTTCTTTGCAGACATTATAATAAAAATTAGTTGGAAAATCATTTCTTTATTGTTGAATCACAAAAATACCCTTCATTGTTCTAAAACGGAAATCTGAATATAAGGAAAAAAAGAAAAGAAAAGAAAAGAAAGACGGACTGATGAAGATGGATAAAATGTGGATTTGTGTTTCCGCTCCAGTGGAAATGATAAGAAACTGGAGTGCAGCTGCTCAGTGAAGTGGGCGGGGCTTACAGACCTTAAGGGTATAAAAATGTATGAAATAAACTCACATCTGAGTAACAGTAATGGTAAAGCACAGCACATCAGAAGAAAAAAAGAGAGAAAAACTTGCACACTGAGCTTCCTAAATAATTTAATAACAAGGAATAAAATGCATCTTGACCCTCGATATGACTCAGAATCGCAATCAGAAGTCAGATTTCATCAGCAGTGATTTAAGATGACCGAAGTGTGTTTCCGTTTTCAGCCACTAGAGGTCAGTATTATTCTTTCGCGCAGGAGATCACTTTTCTTCGTAAAGTGAATCTTAGAGTTCAAGGTATGAAAGATTCCTCCTTTTATTTCCCTCCTGTATTTCTACAGAAACTGTTACACACTAAAACAGTTTGTCTGAAAAATCAGCACACCATGTTGTGCTTTTCCTTATTTAGAACCTTTTTGCAGGACCATTTTAAAAACCTTTTGACTGGAAATTGTCTACACAGGATCTCAAACGTCCAAATTTCAAATGTATTAAATTATTATATAAGGTTATTTTGAAAGCTCCAGTTATTACAGTCTAACACAACTCGGAATCAAACAAAAGTCTTACACAATAAAGGATGTTTGATTTATTACTCACTTCTGCATTTCACAATGTTCTCTGTGTGTGTGTGTGTGCGCGCGCGCGCGCGCGCGTGTGTCTTTTAACATCTTTCAGCAACCCAAAGCTGAGTTCTTACTGAAGAAGAGATGAAGATGCTGCACTTGGCTATGATTCTGCTCACGCTGTCCGGTATGAAACATCATCTCACTCTTAGACAGAATTATTGTTCAGAGTTTTAACTGTTTGCTGATTGATGTTACAGTGCATTCACTAAATTATTTACTAATACACAAGAAAAAACATAAAATACTATTAATATACTATGAAATACTATATCTGTTATGCATGAAGCCACAATGAGTAGTGTATATTACACATCACTCAGCTTGCATTGTGAATTGTGTTTAGTTACTGACACGCCGAGATGTTGTGGAAATTTTGATGAGCGTTATTGAAAGCATACCACGTATTAAGAGAAAATAACTGAATTCATATACTTGTCAAATTATATTTAAGTGAAAGTATGTTTTAAGGGATAAAATTAAGCCAATGTCTTGTTTAAAAATGAACTTTTATAACTAATGTAAACCTGTTGTAAGATTTTTCGGTTTGCTCTCATGTGCATGACTCATGCTGCGTAGTTTGTTAAAGAATTAATCAGAAGTCAAATATTCTGTAAATATTTACCATTAGCTAGAATTTGACTCTCTGACTAGTCAGTTATGTTTGACTGACATGGTTAAACATGTTAGCAAATTAGGGAAACTTACCTCAAGTTACCTGTTTTTTTAAATGATTTGGAGTTCATGCCTTATAGGTAGGTCAAGTAATGGAAATTACTCATTTTATATGAGTCTTTGTTTACTCCAGTATGTTGAAACAGTTTGCTGAGGTAGGGCCAGGAACGCTCTTCCTCAGGAACCACACCGCGGTCCAGTATAGCTATAGCACTAACCACAGTGTTTAGCATGAAAAGTCACCACCGATCATGAAGTAGTATGATTCATGATAACTGAGTTATTTAACTGGCTGATTAAACAGAAATGTAAATAAGATGCCAGGAGCCCATTGTACTGATGTATAGCATGCAGGTATCAGGTGGATGAGAGAACAAGAGACCTTTAAGATTAGAAATGAGGACTTTAAAGCAATAAAAATAAAAATGTAAGAAGTTAAAATTTCTGAAATGTAATTTCATAAAAGTACAAGTATACAATTTCTGTAATGCTCAGGTAGAGTAGAAATACTAAATTTTGTTATACTTATTTTGCAGGTGTTCTCACTAAGAACAGTGGATGGCGTGTGAAATATCCCGATAATCCGATCTGTGCTGTGAGAGGATTCAGCATCTCCATTCCCTGTAGTTTTTATTATCCTCATCCAAATTATAAGGTGACACAAATGCTTTGGTGCTCAATGAAAACAAATAAAGGTGAAGCAAAGAAGTGTCACACTCCTCTATATGTTTATAACAGCAAATCAAACACCAAGTCAGATTTTGAGTACGTTGGAGACGACAAATCAGACTGCACTTTGTTAATCCACAATGTACAGTTCAGTTATTCTGGAGTTTACAAATTCAGATTTATTACTAATGTGACCAACGGCAGTTGGACAGGTGAACCTGGAGCGACTCTGCAGGTGGCAGGTGAATTTTCACAATTAAAATAAAGATCAAATGATTTTACTCCCTCTGATATTTTAGATTTCATAACCTGCATGATTATAAAATAAGACTTAAGTCTAGAAGTCGGAGTCCTCCGTCCGTGACTGTCTGTATTCCACCAGTTACCATAAAATGAAACAGATTTTCTTCTTGCCATTAGCTGTAATTACACAGATTTTCATCAGTTCTGTATATCATTGTTTATAATTTCAGCCAAATCTCGTTTATCTTGCATGTTATCCATGTAACACCAGTAGAGATAAAGAATTTAATTAATTTCATAAAGACGTTATGTTTATGTTTATGTCCAGTATTTACATGGAGAAAGTTCCTCATATTCAGAGTCAGAATACGCAGCTGCTTAGACAGATTTTCTGGGCTTCACTTTCAGATTAAAATCACCTGTTTGTAGTTCATGCTTCTGAGGTTGCCTGATATTTCCTGAGTACAAGTGTTCAAGACACTCATTCAAGTTATGTCATGGCCTCTAATGCATTTAGTCAACAACTCACACAGTTTCTGATATTAAAAAAGAAAAACAATTTATGGTGGTGGATTTAGACTTTTATTAGAACAATCTCTGTTCTGACTGACTGACGTGGAGTCTTTCCTGCTCTCTGAAAAAGATTTAAAGGTGTCACTAATCAGGCTCAGTGGAAACG
>JAQMYM010000025.1:18079-38324 GCA_030014255.1 Parauchenoglanis ngamensis
TGTGTGGTTGTTTGTCTGTGTTGGCCCTGTGGTGGACTGGCGACCTGCCCAGGGTGTACCCCGCCTCTCGCCCGAAAATGCAGGGATTGGCTCCAGCTTCCCCGCGACCCAGATGGATAAAGCGGTATAGATAATGGACGGACAGACGGACGGAGCAACATCACCTGCAATGTTTTGTAGTATTAAATTCAAAAGAGAGAATAACAAGGGAGCAACTTTAATACTGCTATAGTTGCTATAGTGCAAGTCAGCACTGGAACTAGCTTGTTTCCTAGGGTTTCTAGTACTTGTGTGAACTGTGTAACATAAAGCAACATTTAGTGCAACATCACCAAAACAACGTGCACAGACAAGGTATTTACCTGAGGAAGAGCTCGATATGGACCACAGCAGGGGCGATTTTTTCCACAACATCTGCGATGAAGTTAAACTTGTACCTGGGGCTGTTGTGGTGTGTGGGACCTATACTAGCAGAAAAAAATTAGCATGTTAATAATATACACCAGTCTCTAATAATAGCATTGCTAAAAACCTCTCTCTCTCTTTCTCTTTTTTCTCGCATTTAAACATTCTATTAAAAAACATACTAAAAGATGAATGTTATCACCAGAAGATTGAATCTTGAAGATATTACAATCATCAGTGGCTTCACAAGAGTATAACTGGCCCAGCTTTATGGTTGGGAGAAAGAGTATTATTCTCTTCCCTGTTGATCAGCTTTGGCACAATCAAATTGTGGGCATTGATGTGTATGTGGAAGAGGGCGGATAGCATTTTCCTTTGACTGTGTTTATTTGGCCTATGATTGTACATTGTGCATGAGCAGATGTGTGAAAAGCTGCAATGGCTGATTTCATGTGTCTTGCAGAAAGCATATGCTAGCCCTCACCCTCAATGGCTAGTAGCTATCATGTAATAGGGAAAAAGTAGGTAGTGGCAATGAGCAAATAGGGAGAAAAAGAGGTAAAAAATAAAAAGCTAAATATACCAGCAAATTCTAAGAGTATTCTGAACTGGTCATTTTGGTATGTTTCTAAAATATGAATCAAATACACATTATTAACCAACAGGGGATTTATATGTCAATGTTTAGTTTTATCCCATATGTAAACATACATTATAAACTTATACTGAGCACTCTTACAAAACAGTACAGGGTCAATATTACATAAAATGCAAATAGTGTGACAATGTACAGCTCCATAACTAAAAATTATTATTTGAACTGGAAAGATAAAGGACTTCCTCTTATCTCCTGGATCTAGCAAACAGTGCTGACATCTGTTTGAAGTTTTAATCCTTGAACACAGTAATTTAACTGTAAGAAACTGAAAATACAAGGTAAAGCTGCTCTTTTCATGTAAACATGATATTTAATTCTGTTCCACACTTTTACTTTATGTATATTTTAAGATGCATACAGAAAGCCTGGATGGAAAACAACAGTGTAGCTATTTATTTCTGACCCAGACACAAACAGGAATTTGGCTTGTTGAACTGTTGTTTAGTCTTCAGTAAAATGTTTCTGAGCTCTGGTATGCATCGAGTCCAGGAGCCTCTACACACGAACAAAGCTAAATAAGAGGCTGAAGTAAGAATGCTGTAAACAAAAAATGCAGTCAAGAAAGTAAAGTGTGACAATGTAAAAATATCCGTAATTCCTATTTACCTCTTTAAAGCCAGAAATTCATATTCAAATGTTTACAGATCCATGTTCTACTTTTGGATGTGTAAATGCACATGCAAATGTGGAATTCTTTATTTCTCTATCGAAATATTTTTTCAATGAAATATCTTAGTTTGAAATATTTCCAACAAGGACTTGAAGTTTGTTCTGTGGACTAATTTTAAATGGGGTTTCTAGTCTACTAACTCCATGGTCTTTAAAAAAAAAAAAGTTAATAAAATTGCTATATGTTGTTTGATGAACAACATGGATGAATATTTTCAGCCTTTTTCCTAAAAGTTTCTGCCATTTTAAATGGTATTTTTAAAATACCAGTATTGCTTGGCATAATGTTTGTGTGCAGATCACTGGAAATAGTGCAAATGTCACCAAGCATCATGGGAATTTTGTAGATAAATAATAGATAATACACAAGTAATATGTAATATACAGTATTGGTAATAGGCTACAGAATGTATAGTGATTAATATAAATACGGGCCTACAGTACCTTATATAATCAAACTAATATTTTTATTAGTTTGTTAACTGCAATTGTTTGTTTGTTATTTGTTTGTTTGTATTAAACGACATTACGAAGTGTGTACATTTGCACCGTGCATGATGCATGTAGCCTACAGTGCCCTACCTGGAGCTGCGCACCGATCTTTGTGCACGTGCGTAACCGGAGCGTTCCCCCGCTGCCGCGCTCTGCGACTGGCCTCCTCCAGCCTGCACGGGTTTTCATAAGTCTTCCCATCGCTCCCGCACACTGGGTGCCCGCTCTTACACCGGCAAACCCCTTTAGAAGATTTCTTTCCCCCGGAGCGCACACACTCCAGCCCAGGGGCGCATGGAAGATCGCGCTTGCGCCCGCACGTTGCGCCTTCCTCCCCCGCAGCACACACCGCGCAGCAGCCGCACCGGTCCAGCACGCGCCCGCCCTGGCATACCGCACGCGGCGCCGCGCACTTGGTCAAGTCGCACTTGGCCGGACAGGGCGCGCGCGTCTCGGGCCCTGCGAGTGCATGCGTGAAAAGCACGGACACGGTGAAAAGCAGCGCGTGCATCCTACGGATAGACCAGTGAACTGAGATGATGTGGTGAAAAGTCGGTGAACAAATCACATTTCCTCAGATCAGCGCGTGCACACTCTCCGTACCAGTGAGAGTCATGATTGAAGCTGAATCATCTTCACAAACGATTCATCACGGTTTATTACACACCAAAGCTCATACTATGTGTAGCTTGTAGTAAAGAAGCTGAGCTGTTTCTCTCCCCTTCCAAACGCTGTTCAACTTGTGACATGACTCCCACTCTCTCTCTATCTCTCTCTCTCTCACTCACTCTCTCTCTCTCTCACACACACACACACACACACACACACACACACACACACACACACACACACACTTACAGCTACACCATCTAGTGTCCATTACTCAAACCGAAGGGTTTTTAATCCCCCAAAGGGTCCACTATGTCGGATTTTGAGGGTATCTATTAGTAGAAATGCAGTATATATTCCATAATATACTTATGGAATTTATAAGTATGTTTTCATTAGTTTATGATTACCTGCAACTACAAATCATTGTGTTTTTGTTAGCTTAGAATGAGCCTTTTATGTCTACTTATGGAGCGGGTCCTCTTGCACAGGGCTGCCATGTTGTGCCACTAAAGTAGCCCAGAATGGACAAACCTCTAGAGAGCGCCTTCTGCGTTTCACGTTTCTACAAGTGGCAGTGTGAATCTGTAAGGAAGATGAAGAAGAAGACAAAGAAGAAGAAAGAAGTTCAATCAGTGTTTGTTGGTGCTGGAGAACAAGTTTAAGAACCCAAATTTTGAAAAACAAAATAGAGGATCACACTTTAGCACACAAGAAAGTAAGGGAGTGTGAATGTGAGTTCACTTCAAGTACAATAGAGGTACTTCAAGTACCCGATGGCCACCGTATAATATCAAACATGCTTGGAAAAGTAGGGGCATTCAAGTGGGTGAATAATGTATAGTGGAGCTTTAATTTGCCTCTAAATGTGTCAAAAACTAAAGAAATATATATATATACACTCAGTATTGAATTGTTTAGTATGTTTCTAACACCAAGAAAGTTTCCTAAAACAGTGCCTCTGGTTTGATCCTGAGCTCACGTTGCTCTTTATATGGAGTTTTGCAGTTCCCCTTTGACCGAGTGGGTTTTCTCTGGGTTCTCCAACTTCCTCGAACATTCCAAAAATATTCCGCTGTTTATTAATTTGAGAACCAAACATATGAAGGTCTGTGTACCTGGTGACCTGTCGTGGACTCGTGTCCCATTCACAGTGGATTTCTGGCTCCAGATCCTGACCAGAATAAAACAGTTACTGAGATAAACGAATATCCTTCTCAGAACATTTAAGACCCCACCAAGTGTTTAGCTTCATTTTTGATTGGGTGTAGATTGATTTCTTGCCAAATGATGACAATTTGTACAAGGCTATATTTACTATACACTGTAAATGCTTCAATTAAGTTGTCATTTAGCAGTGCTTTACACATTTTTCCAACCTGAGCTTTTTCAAGAAATATCTTACCAAGAAGTTTTGATATCAAATAATGATAAGTTAATTTTAGGTTTGTTATGGCACAGATATCTCCAGCTACTATTTCTCAGTTCCTGGGTCGTTCATTCAGATGAATTCCTGCTCCCTGTTATTTGTTCCCCTTGATATTTTGATTGATATTTAGAAAATATACACATACACACATGTTGTACTCCCAAATGAAGAGTCAAATATTATATTTGTTCACTGAATTCCCTTACCAGTTTTTGAAGTAATGATTCAGCTATAAATTAGATATTTTTTCCACTGTAAAGACATAGTAACACCACTTGCTGATAATGCTTGCTAATGCGGATGTACGTACATATACTTATTTTCTTGTTCTCAAACTAGCTAAAGAAACCTGCTAATAATATTTCAAACAATCAAGCTACAGCTAAACAAAGCAAAGAGTAGACAATGTTACATTACATATCTCTCACCAACAATAAACCTGTACTTTCCCTCCAGAAACACATCACACCAGAACCATTCGCCTTATTTTGCTCCAAAAATCTGAAAATCCAGTCTGACCACAGCTTAATGCTTAGTCTGCTCTTTTGCCTTCACGGTCTCTAACCACAGCAAAGCGTTAAATGTAACACCAAGCTGATATGTGTGTGTAATTTCCAGTAAACTCTTACACTCATGAACTCAGTGAAGGTGAGAAGCATTCATAGGAACTCGCATCATACAACAAATGAGACACACTTATGCTGGTGTTCACACAGAGACAATGCAGCAGGCTGAAATGAAATACACATTTGTTTATTCAAGTTATAAGAAGGCACTGGATTTATAGTACAATGCTGATCATGAGGTTAAGCTTGAGAATGTCAACTTTAGGGTTTGATTGCATGAGAAATATCAGAATAAATTAGTCAGAGACTGAGACTGTGCCAAAATAAACTCTTTGGACTATTAGTAAACTATTATTAGCAAGCATGTACATTGGTGAGCAACAAAATAATTTAATAAAACTAAATAATTTCTGAGAAAGTAACTGAATGATTTTAACAGATCAATGACACTAAATGATGTGTCCACCACACCAACATGATCAGTACATATTTGCTACTTATTTCCTTGATTAATGCAGATCACAATGATTTGGCCAAAAATAAAATCCACACAATTTTCTCCTTACCTCAAATGTAATCGATCAGCCAAGACATTTTTTGACCAGCATTTGTGCTGAATAAGCTAATCCACTGATGGGGAAATGCTGACTTTATCTTGGTGCGCTTTCCTACTTGCCGACACATGCATGTCAGCGTACATTCCTTCAAAAGTACAAATATGGCAAACATTTAAAAAAAAAATACCAAAAAGTCCTTCTGAGTGGCTTTCGACCAGCGGTTTGCACAAATTCGGAACTGACGTCGATAAGTTTGACGAACCCGCCCACTCCGATACCAGTTTGACAAATCTTAATAATTCAACTAAAATGAATGAATAAATGAATGCAATAGAAGCAGTGTACAGTGCCACATGTGCAACCAGCGCGTTAAAGAAAAATGGCTTATTTTGTCCTGCAAGCTTCACATATCATTGCCCGCACCCATATGAAATTTCCCTGGTCAGTAACGAGTGCCCTAACTTTTGAGCCACCACCAACAGAAACCAACTCTCTAGCAAACTTTAAAACATCATAGACACATTTCATCTTTGGCCAAACTACATCACCTATTCAAAGGACTGAGGCAAGGGTAAAGGTTATTTTATATTGTTAAGAGATATGATCCGTATCAGTGTGACTAAAGTCTTTTGAATAGCAAGTTGAAAGACATGCATTTGCAGAAACACAACATACAAGAGGCTTCTGTGATGTCAGGACTAATTTGTACATTACAGCTGAGCTATTACACTGGCTATTCTGCTGATCTGATTGTGCAAAGTGCAAAGGAAGCAACATCAGTGTTCTTGTTGCCAAGGGCTAGTTCAATTCTCTTTCCTCTGATGGAATGCAGGTGTTGATGAGATGAGAAATCAACAAGGATGTGTAAAATACAGTCCTGAAGCGCAGGGGAAGTCTGGAATGAAAGCCTGCCAGAGACTGCCAGTATGACCTCATTTCACCCGCCATCCCTCCATTAGCAGTTGCAGGTCCATTTCTCCTTTTTCTCTTCCTCGACACAGGGTTTTGGAGTAAGTTTAAAACTCCTGACTGCCTCCGTTTCTTTCTTTCTCTGCTTATTTATCTGCTGTACCAGTTTGCTGAAGATGACGTCCACCTGCTCTCTGCTGCCGCCTTTAGCTGAGCAGAGGTAGAAGGGCATTGAGTGGACTTCAGCTAAGTGCCGCGCTTGCTCGATGGTTGAGGCCACGCTCAAGGTCACCAAGTCAGCCTTGTTAGCCACAAGCACGCGTGGTACATCTGGTCCAAGCAAGTGCTGCTGACATTCCTCCATCCAGAGGGGCAGACTGCGGAACGAAGCCACGTTCGTGACGTCGTAGACAAAGACGACTGCGTGTACGTTGCGGTAGTAGTGCTGTACCATGCACTTACGAAAACGCTCCTGACCCGCCGTGTCCCACAACTGCACCTGGACAGAGACAAAAAAAAAGCAAAAAGATGTGGAGTTTCCTGTCTTGTGTAATTTTAGAATAAAAATAACTTAAACGGAAAGACCAGAAATGGCCACGGTTACAGATAATGAGATGATGTGATTTTAAAAAAAAAAGTATAAATATATTTTTTAATAACTGGTTGTCTAGCAGGTGCGTGTCCCAGTCTCTTCATAACTGTGCTTGGTTTCCATTCTTTTGATTACATCTGTCTATGTAAATTGTAAATACACACATGCTCAGTTCCGCTTGAACGCAGTCTGTGTGGGTGTGTGTGTTTGTGTTAAACAAAGAGACATTGAAATAAGGCGAAGATGTTTTAACATTTTCCATTAAAGGGAAGATGATTCATGTGTGGAGCAACAGGCAGCTTTTCAGCACAAAGTAATTTCATTTCCTGTTTTCTGTAGGCCACAAAAGCCCCTTTATTAACAACAACTTCTGTGTGTAACAGCATTATTAAAATTACAGGGAAAAGACAAGCCGCACACTGGATTCTCCCCAAAAACACAAAACGATTATTTCTCTCGTATTAGAGGTATTAGCAACAGAAGACAAAATAGTTGGCTCTGCAAATAATACAACAAGTCTACAGAATATGTTGTCCACTTCTTATTTGCATTTTCTATTCCTCAGATTTTACAAATTTGTAACAATTTCTATCCATTTGAATTCTATCTATTCAAATTTCCCAATCCATCCTTTATCCATCAGGGCCGTGGGGAAGCTGGATTCAATCCCAGCTGACTTCGGGGTACATCCTGGGCAGGGTGCCAACCTATCGCAGGGCTAACACAGAAACAAACAGCCGTTCACATTCACACCTATGGGCAATTCGGAGTAGCCAGTTGACCTAATCCACATGTCTTTGGGCTGTGGGAGGAAACCGGAGCACCCGGAGGAAACCCAAACAGACATTTGTAGAACATGCAAACTCGCAAGGTTCGAACCCTGAACCTTCTTGCTTGAGTGACAGTGCACCACCATGCTGCCTTTTTTTTTTATCGATAAGCGAATTATAGTTTCATAATATCAAGTGAAAAATTAAACATAAATAAAAGTACTGCATTTGCTTTTGCATTTCATTGTATTTTTCTTTTACATATTATACATAAAATCAATACTAACTTTTTTTTTTTTTTTTTACATTATTTTAATTTCTATATTTTTATGTTTTGGCTGATTCACATAAAATGATAAAGCTGAAGTAACAGCAGCTGTGTATTTCCATCTCTTTTTCAGTATGATTTCCTTTCTTGCACTTCTAACTTTGTTACTAATCCTAGAGAAATCTTGAATGCAGTTTCCCTGCCACACCGTCCTCTCCTCCGTTACCTTGATTTTCTCGCTCCCCGCGTGCAGCACTCTCTCTCGGAAGTCCACGCCGATGGTGGAGTCGGTTTTTTCGGGGAAGTGTCCGGTGCAGTAGAGGTGAGTGAGGCTCGTCTTTCCCACACCGGCGTCTCCCAGCACGATTATTTTACACGTGCGACATACGACCGGGATCCAAAACTCACACGAGTCCATCTCACAAGCTTTATCTCACTTTACTCAAGTCAGACTTTTTTAAACTTGGTAATAAAACATCTATAACGCGCTCATCCGGAGCACCGCTGCCTGCTTCTGCCACCAGCGCGCGAGGTTTTATTTCTCGCGCTGTTGGTGTGGAACTGACCCGAGGTTAAACGAGTGACGAACTCTCGCGAGAGTTGCTCGCTCCGTCTCGAGATCTCGGACAACGTTGGGTGAAAAGACAAAACCGTTGTAGTTCCATAAAGTATTTTATGTAGCTGGATCTTTATGCATTCTTGCAAGTGCTGCAAAGAAATGAAGAATCAAAAACGTTTTTTGTGTACCTTATTAATTCATCTTCACACCCTGAATGCAACAAATCCATCACATATGCTACACCTATCAGCATGTTAAATAAAAGATAGGAGGAAACAGGAGAACCCAAAGAAACCCAGAGACACAGGGAGAACCTAGACAGAAACTCCATGCAGACAGTAACCTGAGCTCCTAATCAAACTGGGAACCCAGGAGCTGTGACGCAGCAACGGAGACGTTCTCGGTGGTGGCTTTTGTCTAGGGCTTTGTACATGATCTGGCTCTTTTCAATGGTAGTAAATGAGAACTAACACAATTCTAGCCCACATACTGCTGTAGACTGCGTCTTCAAGCTAATTTTAAATGGATTTCACACAATCGTCGGTTGCATTTGGCCGAGATTTCAAATGCTGTTAAAATTTTAAATGTGCATGTAATTAGTTATCCCACATTTGGTCCACAGCACATTTGCCATCGCCAGAACTGAAATAAGTACCTAAGGTTGACCGAATTCGTGCTTAGAAATGAATATACCAATCTATACTTTTCCTTGACACCAGAGAGGTACTGCTAAGGCCACATCACTTGTATCTTTAATCCTTCATTTCCTACATACATGTAGATATGTATATACAGATATATATTTCTTTCTTGTACATGCACCAGTGTTTCTTTGTAATCGCTGTATACATACATATATCCTTTTTTAAGCACTCTTAGAGCAAGGTAAAACTGGAGTTCAATTCCTTGTATGTGTACATATACTTGGCCAATAAAGCTGATTCTGAAAACAGTAATATAGTGTACCTCTAAAACGTTTAAAAATGGGTTAAGGTTAGGACCGAGGACAAGGTTGGCGTTGTATTTCTTCATTTTCAGCCATTTAATTAGTATGAAATCTAAAGAAACCAAGGCCACCTTATATGAAAAAAAAAAATTCACTGACGGACTTTCAGCCAACATTGTCGGCTTGCCTTGCCGTTCATTTTAGATAGCTAGCTAACATAGCTACTGTTAGATTCCTAATCAACACGAACCAAATCATCAACCTGCAGTTAATATGGCTCAGTAATTGTCTACAAGGCAAAATCTAATTATAAAAGTCCACTATTTAGGGTTTAGGGAGGATCGATCAGCAGAAGTTAACGATAACATACAAGTATATATATGGTTTCATTAGAGTATAATTAGCTGTAACTACAAATTGTTGTGTTTTCTTAGAATGAGACTTTCATATCTACACGGGCCACAGGTCTTCTTTCCACAGAGCTGCCATGTTGCACCGCTAGTTACCCAGAACGGACCAAGCTCAGGAGCTTTTTACAATTGGCAGCGCAAATCTGAAAGAAAGCACCGGAAGGACGACAATGAAGAAATGAAGATAAGGAAGAAGAAAAAAGAGGAATCAGTGTTTGCTGGAAAAATTAAACATGGAGGATCATACTTCTTATTTAGCATGGCAAAAGCAAGGGAGTGTGAATGTGAGTACTTGGAAGTACACTACAGGCATCTGAGCTACTGTACGTTCTAATACAGTCTTGGAAAGGGAGGGATGTTCAGTTGGTTGAATCCTACATAGTGGACCTTTAAGTGAATACAGAACACCCTGTGCAAAAGGCAGGCCTGTGTAAACACTGAAACCTTCTCCATTATTCTGTGGTCTAACTTAAACACTGCTACATTAGCTTACAGCAGAGGTTTGCATTGAAACTGGGCTCTAGCAAGCTCCAGGCTGTCAGCAGGACACAGAAAGCGCATGTGAGCATACTGGACTCAGCACGTTGCTTGAGAGGCATGCATGATGCATTTACAGTGCTCATTTATTCATCTTCTTTAATTACCTTATCCTGGTCTGGGTCAATGACTGTGGTTTAAATTACTGATTTGTTCATATTTTAAGCAACAAATTTGACCAAGTTGATTAGAAAAAAAATATTGCCTCCAAAAAAACAAAGCGAAACAAAACCCAACTACTTCTAGCTCTTGGGCACTAGCTTTACCACTTCTGGTCTTGGCCTGTCGTGCTGCAGCTAGATGTTCCACGAAAAATGCGTTTTCACTCCCACCAAAGCACATGCGCTCAACAGCACTCCAATATGGCCACGCAAGGCTGTTCCCAAACTACTGCACTGTGAACATCATGATTTTAAAATGACAAAGTTTAGACACCTCACAGGTTTAAGGCCATTTATTGTATTGCTTTTTACGTACCCCTTCTGTGACCAGAGGACAGATGTGGACAGCTGAAAAATGGACATGATTAAGGATACACTAGATCAAAAGCAAGTAGTCTGTTTTTGGATGGGACAGTCCTGAGGAAATACCACCTAAAACGGCAAGATTACAAACCAAAAATGTTTATATAGCTGTAATTGATCCAAAAAAAATGGAGCCCATTTTTGCTTCATAGAAAGCACATAGTCGATTCAGTGATCCTTCTGGATTGATCGTAGCTGTAAACCTGCAAGGTTTTACGTAGTACATCTTCTGTCCCTAACATTTCACAATGCCAATTATGCCCAAGTTTGATGGTGTCTAAAGAGCCTTAAAGATACTAAAAATGTATCTGCACCCACCTGACTATACACTGAAAAAGGCATAAACAAAAAAAGTGTGCAAACCGAAATGTACATAGACTAGTACCAAATTTATGGTTTTTCATTCTTTGAGTTGTGTTTTATTACAAAAAAATTCATTATCATACAACAAACTCATCATTCCACATTGAAAACGAAGTAGGGGCAAGAGAGAGTGTGTTAAAGGAATACTCCAGGACTATATGTGCGATTACTACAAACAAGAATTTTAATGCGTTTCTCTGAACCCGTTTACTCAAAACTCGCTTGAAATGAAAGACTAAAGGTAGCTGCTGAATTCAGTTAAGAAACTGAGTCGAGTGCTTTCATGAATTCAAATGAATTCAATAAAAATAGAACTAAATTCTAGCTTTATTTGTAGAAAATGTATGGCCAGTTGTTACCACAACCACACAGTGGTTCAGATCACACCTGTATTACAGAAATCCTGCTCTATTGCTCCAATGAAATATTTCTCATGTCTGTCTCGAGTGTAAAGGTTGTTGTTTGGAATGAATTTCTTTCAGTCACATGGTAAACAGCAGTCAGTGGATGAGGGAGCAAGTATTGTTTTCAGATGCGTGAAAAAGGAAACCAAAAGAAAACAGCAAGGCAAAAGTCTGGTGTGCTAGCTATAAAATAATGAGGAGCTGCTTATTATTTTTACTGACAGAAGAGAGAATAGTCCTGCCTACTGTCCCACTTTCTGCCGATTTACAAGACTGAGGCTCATGAATTCACAGGTCAAAGTTCACTTATATAAAGTTGGCGCAAAGTAAGTCACAGTCTGTGTTCTTTCCACTTTAGCGAATTGTCCATCAATGGCTGAACTTCACTCACTGTCTTCCCGTGGCTTTGTCTAAAAAATAATAATAATAATAATAAATAAATAAAAGCATAGTTTGCAATGAATAATCCCCAGTATCACCATAGCAAGGAGTTCAAAATCCCAACGCTACAGCTCAACTGTAAAAGTCGGCATCTGTGAATTACTGATGGAATTTAACAATTACCCACAGACTTGAGTTTTAAGGCAACAGGTTGCAGAGCAACAACAAAATTCTTGTCCAGTGCAATCGAACATGCACTACTGATGTGGTAGATGCATTGAAAATGCTGGAGTATCCCTTCAAGGAGAGCGATCAAAGCAAGAGAGAAGAGAGCAGATATACCTTTAAGATTTCACAAGGTTGCTGATTACGCTCTACCACCGCTGCTGTTCTAATCGCTTTCAATGAATGACAGGGAGCACTTGCTGATTGACACTCTGATTTTTAAGGTCCTAAAAACTACCTTCAAATTAGCTCCCCTTAACCAAACGTCAGTGATAACGAAGTATAAAAGATGACATACGAGTCACATCAGCATTTTAAAAAAAAAAAGAAAAAAGAAAAAAAAAACAACAAAAAAAAAACCATACTCTCAGACTCCGCCCCCTTGGTTATCACCCGCCCCCTCATCACCTCCCCACATGCCAAACCCGTTCCTTATTACAACAGACTTCTCAGTGCCATCATCACGCCAACACAAAACCAACTCCGCGCTCCAAAACTCGTTTTATGCCGTTTTTATTTTTCATATAAATTACTCTTTAAAACAGAGGGGGAAAGATGGGTTTGAGTAAGCTCGGTTGGTTGACTATGGGATTCGCCTTTTTTTTTTTGTGCACAGTTAATTAACCCACACTTTGTAGCTCGCCGCCTTCAGACACGGTTCCCAACAGAGTGTTTGCGTGTCGTCTAGTTTTCAGTTAGAGAGTAGTCATCAGCAAGGTTAAAAAAGTAAAATGGCCATTTTATTCTTCTTCCTCCTTTTCTCCTCTCCCCCCTCCCCTCTCGTCCTCCTCTCCGCAGACGCCCTCGTCGCCTCTCGGTCCTGATCCCGATTTCAGGGGGTGGAGAGGACGTGGGAAGTTCAGCAACATTGTCATCTTGGGTGTTTGAAAAATGGCGCAGTCACCCCTCCTTCTTCTCCGCCCCCTTTCTCCCTTAGCCCCACCCCCTTTCAGGTGTTCACATGTCATTGGCTAGCTCCTCGGTTTCTGTGGAGAGGTCCCCGTTCACGGCAATCTTCGTGTTTTCCTCATAGCCGGGAGGCATGAAGGCCAGCGTGTACGGGTAGATCTTGTGACACTCGGCCTGGTACGACTCTGCCGTCTCCGTAGCGTCTCCAAGGCTGCCGTCACGCAGGCTCTCCAACACCTCTGTGCAGATCTACGCGGGAAGAGAAAAGCATGCTGGGATTAATCAGGGCCTGATAATTTGATCTTTGCAACAAAAACTTACTCAGTAAAACTGAAGCTCATCCCCATCAAGGTCACCTGATAAGTTTAACAGACGCATGTATCTTTTAACACATCTCAGCATTTACGTCAATCAAAACTGTGTTGTTGAGTGATGCATGAGTGAAATACTCCTACTACTAATAGCATTTCTTGTGTGTGAGGGAAATGGAATAAACAGACATTCTTCGTGACCTTCATAATCTTAGTTTCAGTCGACTAAATAGTTCAGTTTCAGTGCTTAGTAGTGTCGTGTCCATGCCAGTATAGTTACAGGAAATGATGTTGTGTAATGTCTGATGTTGGAGCAATTTACGAATTATAAGTCATATATAGTGCACTTAGTCACAAGATTAAACAGTGAACTTGTTTGTTTGGGCAAGAATATATGGGGATTTTTGAGTAAAGTGAACTAACCCTGAACTTCCCCTTAGGAGAAGAGAGTGATCACAACTGTTTGTCCCACCCTGGCACTCGTTCGTTGTTTGCTTTAAGTTCTCTTCCTGGAGATATTTACAAGTAATAAAAGTGAGTAATTATTTCCTTCATGATTACTCACTTCTCACAAATACTCACTAGGCAGGTTTCCATTAACCTGAATAATGCGCAATTTGAAATCCTAATCTCAAACTTAAAACCGAGTAAAGGAAACTTTCGCAAATGTTTTCCAGCCCATTCGAGAAAGCAATAGTTCACAAAATTGACATGGAAACAAATTTTTCACAATAAAGGCGCATATCATCACAATCAACATCACCGTGACGACACATATAAGGTCCTGGAGCTTCACCGCCATGTTTAATTGGCATGACCATTGCGAGACGAGGAAACCCAGCTTTAACCACATGATCAGTGCTGAAGCTGCCTTCAGTGGTGCCGTCATTACACAGCAGCAACAGTGTTCAAAGCTGACACAAAGGCACAGCCTTATTTTTAATGTTTAAACAATCTGAAACATGGCATTAGTGCACTCTTAAAATTGGTATTTCAAAAGAGCAGTCCAAAAAAAGGCACATGCTTCAGTGGAGTGCTTTTGTAGCGTACTGAAGTACTCTCTAACCTAGTTAGTTTTTTCCCTTTTATCTCTATAATCGCATTTGGTGTTCAGAAAAATCAATTTTTAGCTAATACGGTTGCTTATTGCCGTCTGTGCAACTGTGTTGTTCTTTCCAATTCTCATGAGTATTTAATCATAATTATATAAAATATAATCAGGATTATCCAAAAGCTATAGAAATACAAGAAATTACACTGTTTATTAATCTACCCATATTGTAAACATATTGAAGAAATTCAATATTTAGGACAGTCAATTTTCAGTTTGGGACGGCCGATAGCATTTTGGGATGGTTCTGGGAGAGTTCTTTAAAAAGAGCCCTGGAATTTCCCTCAACTGTCTTATCTGTAAATTCAGCATTATGGCTGGAAGGAAGCCCCAGAGAATGAACTGGGTTTACCTGAATGTTTCTGTTATTAAGTGATTCGTCCAGTGCTGCAGCAAGCTCCACTGCCTTCTTCTGTGTCGAAGGGTCTAAGTAGAACATGCCTTTGGCAGCTTCAAGAGGAGATAGAGTGGACATGCAGAGAAACACAGGTCAGGCCTACACATTACGTACTACGTTTTCGTGTATATGAAATTTGACTTGCTAGTGTTTATGCACCTGCTAATCGGTGAGGGATCGAGTTCGAGTGCTTGCTGAGGAAGGCCTGGTTGAAGCTCTTGGCATTGCTGTCTCCGAACAATCGAGAGATTTCCTGCTTAAGAACGGTACGGACTGGATCTGCCGCGTCTTTAGCCTCCGATACTGTCAATAACAGAGGCGAAGACATGATAAAGATAAGCGATCAGAGAGAACTTGATGAAAATTCTGAAAGATTAAAACAAGTGACTAATAACGTGCCAACAATGACATTTTTCCAGTCGTACCGCTTTTGAAGAAGCGCACTAGACACTGGTGAAGCCAGGGGTTATCTGGATCTATAGCATAAGCCCTCTTCACCGACTGCAACATTAACAAGAACTTGTCTGAAAAACAAACAGCAGACATGAACATCAAAATCATCTCAGCTGAGGTCAGGAACTGGCAAAGAACTTGTAGGAAAAAGGAAAACGTCTCCATCTACAAATGCCTTGTTTTAAAAGAGACTACTGTCTGTGTAAATCAGTTTTATTCCTGATTGGTCTATTCCACATTTACAAATTTCCCCAATCAGGAGTTCAACCACAAATGATCTGGTGGTGCGTGAGACTAAAGGCGTAAATTTCTGATCAAAATTCAGACCGATACAAAGACTACTGATACTGGTATTGTTTTAAATGACTGAAAAGTCTTGTTGGCTACACATACCCAAAACCTGTTAGAGGGGATGAGTGAGTTAGTGGACGAGAGAATAAATACATGTGAATGAATAAGAAAGTGAAAGCATGAAATAAGTCAATGATTGAGAAAATTAGTAGGTAAACTAATAAATGAATGAGTGAATGAATGTATAAGCAAATGAGTGACAAACTGAGTGAATGGATGAGTATGTGTGTATAAATAAATAAATGGATAAATGTAAGTAAATCAACAGCCCCTTTTACGCAGCCTGTTCAAGGCGAGAACGTTATGCTTTTTTCCACATCACCATTCTGTGAACAAAATCCGAATACGGCACGAGGGGTCATTGATGTTCCACCTTTGACCTGGAATCACTGGTAGTCACAGAGCCGGAATCGGGGTTTGTGTTAAAGGGTCAGACGGCACGGCGGGACACGGGTGTGAGGTTTCTGACATTGACCTACTTTCCGAGACCAGCACAAATTCAAAGGTCTTCAGCCTCCTTTCTGCCTCGTATTGCGTCCCACTTCTCTTCAATTTCTCCTCTAACATATTTCTGATTGCACAAACAAGATGCTCAGTAACTTCGCTTGCATTTGAAGAGTAATAGAAATGTGCACAGCTTGCAAAAGCACCTCACCAATCAGTTCACCTCCTGCTGTTGTTTTGAATGCAATGCCAGTATGCTAAGGCTTATTCATGTTTCTGATGTGTAGTATGTTATGCGTCACACGAGACTCCAATGGTCTATTGTGTTACTGGTTCTGTCTAAAAACACGCACCGGGGTAGCTTTATGCCGGCGTTGTTTAGTTCAGTGTAAACAACCAAACCTGGAATAATGAGAGGTCTTCATGCAACTATTCTATCTCTCATTCTTTCACTTACACATTTACCCTTTTTAATCAGAGCCTGCCATGATGAGCGAGTGAGTGCATGCACGAAAGAGTAAATAGCCATATAAGCACTCTGCATGTGCAGTCCAGAAAAATAACTTTACTAAAAGTGTTTTTCTACCTTTTCTAAAGTAGATCTCAAAGGCCAGGAGGTGAGTCTCAATGTTGTTCTTCACCAGATTTTTTAAAGGAATCAGGAACTTCACAGCCTCATCTAATGGGTTTTCCACCTGGACGAAAACGCAAAAGCAGAAGAGATGCATATTCCGTTAAAAAAAAAAAAAAAAATTATTTAAAACAAAAACAAACAAACAAAAAAATAATAATTTTCCCAGTCCAAGTTCCTCTTTGTTTTTTTAAAAACCTCATGCACTAGAGATTTTCAGGTTCCCACCATGTTCTCTACTTAAACCACAACACAAGCAGACAAACCTTAGCCAGCTTTTCTGGTATAAGTTCCTCTTTGGGGCCTCCAATCTCCTCGTCATCATCCTCTTTCTTCTTCTTCTGGTTCTTGAGCTGCTTTTCCTTCTCAGCATTCTTCTTCTCTTCCTCAAGCTGAGCCTTCTTCTGCGCTCGCCGCTGCTTATTCCGCAGCTTCTTCAGCTCTTTGTCCGAAAGGTTCCCTATGAGAACATACACACACAATGCATCCTCTGCATTAGCGCTTGGTAAAATGTATGTAAAATTACATGCAGTTAATTTTAAACGCGTGCGTTTGCGTGGGTGTGGTTACCAAAGGTAGCCTAATGGTCCTTGCCATCATTTCAGCTTCCATTCTCGCAGTGTTTTAGGTATGTACTGCGTTATCAGTACTAGCCTGTCTTTTCTGAGGTAAAAAATCTGTGTGCATGTGTTTTGTTTACCGGTATCAGCCTGGAGCTCCTTGCTGTCGTCGGTGAGAGGGTTATCATGCAGGTTGAGGTAGATTTGGATGGCGGTGCTTGCAGCTTTGTAGTAGAACGGGTGCATGCGCAGCACGTCCTCCAGCTTTAACAGGTCTACATACGAGCGAAGAGTCATCTTCCGCATGCAGTACGTATGGAAGTCAAACTGATCGTCTGTTATTTCCACAAAGTGCTACGGCAGGAAAGAGGAACAAAGCCTTCATTAATATGATCTGAGGAAAAAAAAAAAACCCATTGGTGCAGTTCCAGCAAATATTATACACTATATGGACACTGTTTAATTTTCCATTATTATAGGTCTATCTTCCATTATATGGATTGTTACACTATTACAGAAAATTGTGTTCACAATATACATCATGATATTTTTAGCTACTGCATGTGATTAACTTCAAATAATAATGCAAAAAAAACAAAACAGCATTACTAAGCTAAAATAATGAAACCTCTCTAACCTTGAGTTTACACATGACAATCACCACTTATTTCATTTCAACTTCACAACACACGGGTGCTATTCCAACAACTGCTCCATTGTGCACAAATTTCTCACGTCTATAAAATCCTAATTGGCTTTTAATATTACACAGTAGAAAGAACTTCAAGGTGCAGTTCATAATGTTTAAAAGCATTCCCAGGTAATGAGTCTCACTGGTTACTTCAATTCATGACCGTGTTTACATTTTTTTCCTGCCCATAAATTATTTCAGCACTCAGCTGGTACAAAGATAGCTCCGCCTCTTTTCCTTAAAAGGCAAGTCATGTGGCATATATAATTCCAATAAAAAGACTGAGATCAGGTCAGAAGAGGAAGGCTGGTCAAGCTTTTCTTTGAGATTGCAATTCATCTCACAGTCTGCAGAGGGCACCAAATATTGAAAACATATTACAAACGTCCTTTTAAATTCACAACAGAAGCAGTCAGGAATTCAGCGACATTTCACTTGTTAGTGTGCCGTTTACAAATCAGTGAGAACAGATGAAATGGCTGAGACATGAAAATGGCCGGACAATGACAAGAGACTATAAACAATGAGTATGAAGGAACACAGGAGCTCACCCTTTCGATCTCGTGGCATTTTTTGAGTGCATCTCCATATTTCTTCATAGATTTATATGCCAGCGCACATTCAGTCTGAAACCACATACACTGCATCTCGTTCAGGTTCTCCACCGCTGACGCACCCTCCTGGAGAAGAGGAAGAGAGGACAGAGAAATGTTACATTTTCAAATCACCGTATACAGTATGACAAAAAAAAGGTACTATAATAGAATTCGAGACGGACCTGATTTGTGCTTACCCGTGTGAACTTTGAGCACATCTCCTCTGCTTCTTTGACCAGGCCTGCTTTGAGCAAGTACTTGGCGCATTTGGAGTTAATGAAGCGGTCAGCAGTGTCCAAAGCCTGAGCCTCATCCATCCAGCGAGCTGCTTCCCGGATGTTTCCAGCATGCTATGGACGGAAGAGACCCAAAATGTGAGTGGCCTAGGAATAAGAGGATGCTTTGACACCATAGGTTCCTATATTACGGATCAAGCATGCGAATGGATGACGAGCCATTTCCAGATGCAAAATAACCCGATTTATTTACAATTAGCAAATGATATTCCATTACTAATCACGTTAAGTTAATGCTCCTCTTCCCTCTCAGATTAAACTACACCAGAAACGTATTTAGTTTTTTTACATAGCGACTACTTAAAAATATTACAGAAATGATTAAATCACTATTAGTACAGAAACTGCCCATGTGCAAACCTTATATATCTTGGCTTTGACTAGGAAGAGCTCAATGAGTGTTGGCGTGCTCTCTATTGCGTTGTTGATGTACTCTAGTGCAAGCGTCTGCTGCCCAATCTGATCGTAGTGCTGTGCCAGGAAGTACTGAACCCAGAGTAACGTGGTGGGTGGCTCCTCCTTCCCATCATCTGAATGACAACAAATCACCCAATCAGACACCAGGAAACATGTACAGTAGTTGATAAGGAAATCGCTATGCTGTAATGACATCGTGTTTTAGGTTCTGCCAGACTTACCGTTTGGATTGAACATCCGGCAGCTTTTTAAAGACGTTTCAAAACCTACGACTAATTCTTCAATTATTGCCACCTGCAAATAAAAACAATAAAAGACATTTCAGATTTGATTCATTTAATTGCTCCTACTTCACCACCACCTTGGTCTAAACAGAACAGGATTTAAGCAGGTGTGCGTGTGTGTATAAATGTGTACATATCTGTAATTGTGTGTAAATGTGTTCAGCAACCGTACCCTTGGGATTCATAAAATCGTACCTCTACCTATTAAACCCTGTTTACACCCAACTGCATGTCATAGAAGTGCAAATTACTCGCAAGTATTTTTTTTTCCCGCCACATCTTTTTTTCCCCTACTTGCCCTTAGCAGCAAATCTGACACACATTTTTGTCAACCACAAAAATGTTCACAGCAGCAATAGCAAGGAGGTGGTCATGCTTGTTTCAAACAACCAAATAAAAACATCCAGTTCTTCAAAAAAAACCAAAAAAAACCAAATAAATTAAAAAAAAAAAAAAAAATTATATATATATATATATATATATATATATATATATACACACATATACACACACACACATAC
>JAQMYM010000025.1:38424-51803 GCA_030014255.1 Parauchenoglanis ngamensis
TCACAACCAACGATTTATACAGGAAAATCATGAAGATTAACAAGGTTGCCCAAACTTTCGCATCCCACTGTAAATCAAAAAGACTCTTCCCTCTCTCTCACATGCAAACTCATCAGAGCAAGGACAATTAAACCAAACATGTCATGGATTTACTTTT
This sequence comes from Parauchenoglanis ngamensis, assembly GCA_030014255.1. Lineage (NCBI taxonomy): Eukaryota > Metazoa > Chordata > Actinopteri > Siluriformes > Auchenoglanididae > Parauchenoglanis > Parauchenoglanis ngamensis. Next base: position 38,582 of record JAQMYM010000025.1, read on the forward strand.
TTTTTTTTTTTTTTTTTTTTAAACGATGCAGGTCACGTTATTTATCTCAAACTGACCAGTTTAGTGAGCATTTATGCCGATGCTAGCTAACTAGGAACCACTACAGAGTAAGCAATAAACAGAAAGACGCTAATATTACTCTTAAGCTTTTTATTTTGACATTTCTTACATCAATATGATCGTCACGGACATTCGGGCCGTCATCACGGGCGCACATAATTACCATTTCATCTCATTTTTTAAAGTAAAACTACACTGTTGACCGTTCACTGTCCATCTTTCACACTGTTGTCATGCATGCTAACTTGTGTCTACGCAAATGACTGATACAAGTTGATGCATGACATTCACCTAAAACAGGTCCTGGCAGATAGCCATGCAGGTCCCTGAAGGCATGTAGCGTTTAAGAACTTATAAGCAGAAGAGAAATTTGAAAAAAAAAAAATCTTATTTTCTTATTTGGAACCTACTTTTGCTTCCCAACCCTTGTACAAGCTTTCCTGCACAGGCAGTCAGTTTTTTATTCATAGTTGCCTGGCACAGGACAAGTAGATTTAACAACCAGGAAAAATTTCATTTTGATATAAGCAATTTTGCCAAATTCAAACATCTTTTTTGCGCAATTCAATTGATTTATTTACATATTAATGCGCAAGTGAATAACTAGCGACCTTGCCATACATCACGTTCTAAAATCTCATCTGCGAGCCAACACAAGTGTGAATAGACTTTTAGTTCTGAGTCTTTGGCTTCATGATTCCTCTGAGATTTTCAGCACCTTCAGCTGTTTGCACTTTTCTCAAGTAACCCAGGATAATCTGTCAACTGGCTGAAGAAAAACACAAGCACTTCTCCAATGTACGTAACATTTTCTCACCTTGTCTTTGTCTTGGTACAGGGGTTTGAGTGTTGTGAAGACCGGAGGGCAGCCTTTGCTAAAGTTCATTCTTAAATACTTATCCAGACACTCTCGAAACTTTTCACCTAAATAAGAAAGACAATTTTTAAAACATTATCGGCAGCAAATAGAATCCTGGGTGATGTTTTTCAGACAACTCAAGGCAAAAAAACAAACACACACACACGCACGCACACGAATGCTTTACGGCTGGCTTATTTACCAGACAGGAAGTTGAGCGGTAGCCTGCGAGGCACCAAGCCTTTCGGGAACTTCACCCAGGCCTCCTCATAGATCTTCAGCATCTCCTCTGTAGTGGCTGGAATACACACAAACACACAAAATTGAGACACAGGTTGTAGGTTTACACTTTAAAACATGCCTCATATTTACCACTATGAGATGTACCAGGTTTGAGGGCTTTTTCCAGGCCATGGTAATAAGACCAGTTCTCAGGGTTTCTCTCCTGTAGTCTTCTGTACACATCTGCTGCCTCCTCGAAGCGGCCCAGGCTCAGCAGCAGCTCCCCTACACACACACACACACACACACACACACACACACACACACACACACACACACACACCCGTTACAGAGTGCAAATACATAGTCTCGCCAGTAAGCAAACTGAGACATGTCAAGGTGGGCATCTCTGACAAAACAGCTAGTTGAATACTCAACACTGCTCATGCACGGGAGCAACAAAGAGAAGAAATATTTCCTTTATTCGTTTTCTCTCAGAACAGAGACGCATAATTATTGTTTCCCAGTTTTCCACTTCTCATTTCAACCAGTCCGCAAGTATAATGTTAGTCACTGACGTTAACACCCCACCCTCAACTGTGACGGTCACCCTCGGCATTTACCGACACGTACGCGCACAAGGGGCAAACCCCTGCTTCACACTCCTTACTACGGCACAAAGGGAGAACAGAGAATGGAAACGGAGACTGCATCTGAAAGTGTGTAAGCGTGTGTACCTCTGGTCTCTTCCACAGCCAGCTTGTCACAGATTTGTTTCTCGTAGGTAATGAGGTGCTCCAGAGCCTCTTTTAGGAGTCCAGCTTCCCTCAGCACCTGATTCTGATACAGCAGCAGCTCACTGTACTCATAATCCACTTTATCTCGAGAGGTCTGAGAATGTACACACACACACACACACACACACACACACACACACACACACACACACAGAGAGGGAGAGTTCAAAATTAGTACTACATTCAATATGTATTTTCAGTAATACTACTGCATGGCTGTAGATGTAGAGGCTTCCATCCTCGTGGTTAGTTAAAGGAGGGGGAAAAAAATTTGCTTGCTACCCTGGAAAGGGATTCTTTGAGTAATGCTATATAATACACTCACTAGCTAAATTTAAAGCGATGAAATAACACAAACACTTCTGAGACCCACTTCTAATTCAAAATTATTTCCTTTCAGAAAGAGAGTAGTTGACTGATTTGTTAAAAAAGCATGCATATATTAAAAAAAACCAAAACAACAACTTTACTTTTTGAATGCTAGTTCAGCTCCGTGTGTTGCTACATACGAGCACACAGTTTCCTGTGAAATTGGAGATGCATGCTGGAACAAAGTCAGGAAATGGGAGTGCCCGAGAGAGCGGTGCTGCCAGGCAACTCGCCACCACAGTGACATGCAGGTTATAGCAGACGGTATGTATTCTACCAGACGCCTGACCTTGATCAGTGATATTCCTCTGTTCAGGCCTCCTTTCAAACCTAATCAGTGATCAGAATCTTTTAAGAACCTGATAATCACCACCATCACCAGCCTGAAAGCTCCCCTGCTGTACCTGCTCACTTCACCTTGGTGTTTGTTGGTTTTGTAGAATTTACCTGCTGTGTTTTCCGAAACTCTTCGATAATCTTGGCGGCCATCTCGAAGTCCTCCAGTAGGTGGTATGCAATGGCGTAACCAATCCATGATGCCCGCTGTGCAGGTCGTAACTGCAGGAGCTGGTACCGGGTCTCCTACACACACACAAACACACACACACACACACACACACACACACACACACACACACACACACAAAGAGTTAAGAAAAACTCTTCTTTTTCCAGTAGTGATTATTAATATGATGAGTGGTGAAGATGCAAAGTCTTGCACATCTGTGGGATGATGGAAAAAAAATGTAGACAGTGACGATGACTTTTGGCAGCTCTTTCACCATGAGCTGGATCCTCACAAACTGAAGGTCATAATTTCACTCGATATTAAATTTAAGCCCAGATACTGCCGTTTCTGGCAGGATATGAATCCTGAAGTAGAACCTTGGCTGCTAATGGGTGCCAAGAGTTTTGAGAATCCATCCCCTGCATAAGATCACAAATCATAAAATAATGACTGAAGATTTCTGCCTTCTCTGTGACTCTGTAGGCAGAACGTGACAGGGATACGCTCTTAAATCTGAGTCATCCCGAGACATTAAAGTAGATTTTACATCACTGGTCTTTTTCCAATCTTTAACTGTCCAGTTTCAGTAAACCTGCCCTCACTGTAGCCCCAGAGTCCGGCTGACAGGAGTGAAACCCAGTGTTGTTGTAGCTCATCCCCCTCAAGGTTTGGCTTTTCTCCTCACAGCGGTTATAAAAAGTGTTTATCTGTGTCACTGCAGCCCTCCTATCACTCCGGCCATTCTCCTTCGATCCTTTTCATTAACAGGGGGTGTCCGTTAACACGGAACTGCTGCTCACTGGATGTGTTTTTGCTTTTCACACTTTCCACTGTCAGCGAGATCCCCCAATGTTTGATCTGAACATTAACTGTAGCTCCTGACATGTACTGGAATGATTTTAATTAAGAACAGGGGTACAGGTTTTCATATATAAGTGGATGTAAACTTTCCTTCTAAGAGAGATTCAGTAATCTAACCTACCTAGTGCTTTTTATTGGTGGCGTTTTATTAGATTTGAATATCTGAATGTTAGTGAGAAGAAAATGTCTTTGTCAAGACCAGAAGCAGGATAATGGGGTGTGATAAAAGGGAAGTTCAACTCCGCTGAAAGTTTCCATCATCTCCTAAAGGATGAAACCTTAAGAAGAATATGGATACGTATTACAGGAGAATTGGGTAATGAAAAGGACCTACAGTTACTCTCAGGCTGTGTGGTTCCTCGCTTTTCCTCATAGACCTGAGACAGGCTGCCCTGATGCCAACATCACCTGCCTGCCTGTCTTTCTTTGATACTGGGGGAAGAATAAGAGGCAACGTGACTGTGGACGTCTAAAAGCTGGTAATCAGAAATTTGCAGAGAGTGACAAGCTTTCCATCAGATAAGATGAACTAGTTAGCGTTAGCTTGCTAGTGACGTACTGCATTATCCTCATTCAGGACTACTAACGCTAGCAGATTCAGACCCTCGTAGTCGCATGTGTATGAGGAAGCGTCTTGCATAAACCCTTATCCATTTTTAAGACGACCACACGTTCTGGTTTTCCCGGACATGTCCTCTTTGGAGATCTAAAAAATGTGTACGAGGCAGGATTTTTAAGTTACCAAAAATGTCTCTTCTATAGCTGCCACTCATTCGGAGTGTCTGCCTGCTCCTAGTGACCTTTTTTGAAAGCCAAAATATGGTCACCCTATTATTTTAGTGGCAACTGGACTTACCTGGGTTACCTTAAAGACCTCTGGTCTCTCATCGACTAAGAAATCCATTCAGAACGGCTCATTTTTCTGCCTATTTTAAATGCTAATTCTGTGCTTCTTCCCAGTGTATGCCTTCACTGGCTTGACATACTATTATAAAAGACACTCTTCCTCACACACACACACACACACACCTACACCTACCCTGTAGCCCTCTAGGTCCCTCATTTGGATCTGCAGCAGGGAAAGGTCTCTCAGGATCTGCAGGTTGTCTTTGTCCCATTTCAGGGCGTTCCTGTAGCACTTAATGGCCTCGTCGTACTTCTTATCAGAGCGCTGAAGCAAACCGTACACGTGCCAGCCTGGAGAATGGCGTTAAGGCAAAGCTAAGCATGGCTGAGAAGAGACTTTATTCATCAACCTGACCCTTACATGAGGCGCTACTTACGTTCACATGTGTCAACTAACCTCTGATAAACTACACAGGCCTATATTTAACTGCACTAAAATTAGAAACATTCAGCGACTTCACATCCTGTACACATGGGATGGATATAATGAGGAAAATGTGGTCTGCTATCTATGCATGCATGCGTGTGTGTGTGTGTGAGCTTGCAGAGACAGTACAGGCCGCGGCCAGGCTCAGGGCAGGAAATTTGGCCCAAGTCCATTTTTCTGAGCAACAGCAGCATCCGTGTCAAGCGTCTCTCTCTCACCATCTCACACACACACACACACACACCCACCCCTCAACTGTCAATTTTATCACCTGTGGATGATTGAAAAATATGCCTCTGCTTGTGTTAAGGATACAGACATGGCTCTTGAGGTCGTTCCTTAGCCCTCGGCGGACAAGTTCGTACGCCTCTTCTTTCTTCCCCAAGCAGTTGAGCGTCAGCCCCTTCATCGCCAACGTCTCTGCGAACACAGTCACACACACGCGGGAGAACTTCAAACTTCAAACAAATTTCACACTGCAGAATTTATGACGGAAAAAGCCACCATAAGTGATAGAAAAAGACAGTAAGCATGAGGTGGAGTTCAAATCCTGGAGCGGTCAGAGAGCCATTCGTTGGCCCTGGTCCCTCAGCTGAGCAGCTCTGGGTCCTGCCTCAGGACTAAGTCGATTTGAATAAAGGTATGTGCCAAACGCATGAATGATTAAGACTCCCTGGGGCTCAACTGTAACACTACGTTCACGCAGTAGCAAGCAAGAAAATAACAGAAGTCACTGGATGTGGGCGACAAAGTGACCGATTTCTGAATTTGGATTTTCTCAATTCTTTGCAAATTAAATATGACATAATGCATCAAAAAATAAATCAATCAATAAATCCAACCGAGTGGCTCGAATGATTCCTTGGACCAATTCAGCGCCATGACAGTTCTTTCAGTAGTAGCAGTACAGTAGTTAACTCCCGTTTACTGTTTGATGTGCAAATATAGAAGGAAAAAACGTTGTAACTGTGGTTTCACTGCATCCTGTTAGATACGACCTCATTAATTGTGTACTGAAGCATTAAGAAGTAGCGGAGATCATTTGTGCCTCTGGTGAGTGTACCTAGCTAGGAGCTCATTCTGAAAATCTGCAAATCCACTTAATCCATGACTTCAGTAGAGACAGGAGCAACTACAAGCCACAGGAATGACTTGTTTGCTAGTTATTAGCAGGTGGTGTTCAGTTTCTTCAGCAAAACAGATGACAAACATTACAATACAGCTCAACAGGGTACACAACTAATACGATGCAGCCTTAACGTTAGCGAAACTGAACATAAATCCTCCTTCCATAGATAACCGAGATGAGCCGCTTGCACATGAGCGCACTGATAATAATAATAATGGACTTATAATGAAGATAGAAGCCACTATTACTGTCTGTAATGCTCAGTGTAGGCACAATGCACATGAATACACTCCTGATGTAGAGGAGGTGGTGTGTGTGTGTGTGTGTGTGTGTGTGTGTCTTACCTCCATGCTCAGAGAACTTGGGATTGGACAAAATCTGCTTGCAGAACTTCAGCCCATTTCTGTACTGCTTGTGCTCATAGCATCTCTACAAAAAAGGAAACAGAGCAAAAAAAAAAAAAAAAAAGAAAGAAAAAACACATTCATCAGCTGAATGAAACACTACCACATCACAGTGAGTCCTATTGCGCAATCACAGGTTTAGTTCCCTGGGATTTTAAATAATTGTGGAAAATAACATTCAGCCGCGAGCAGCGGGGGCCAAGCACCCTTTGAGAATAGCACCACCACTGGTTATTTCTTACTGACTGCCTAGGTAACGCGAGGTTGCGATGGTTTAGTGATTTTTACACTGTACATTTTTTTATTTTTTTTTTACAAAAATAATCTTATTAAATAATCATAATTTGCGGCCTGACTTCGCTCTCATAGACAACTAAACATTGCAAGAAAGAAATTCTCTGACTGACAAGCCATTATGTGACATAATGCAAAGAAGTCGCCCCCAGCAGTGTCAATGTTTTTATTAAAATCGTAAACGTGACTGCTGCCAAGAGGCCAATCTCACAAGACTACAATATTCTGCCTGCTCACGGATGTTTAGACTTTCTTGCTGTCCGTCATGTCGTAACAATTGTGTTTTAATAATGAGAAACAGGAGGTGCGATCAAAAAGTGTTCCTGTTGCGAATGCACGGACCGCTGTAAGCTCATGCACGCGCACCAGGAGCAAGTATGCTGCGTGATGTCGCGCCGTCGGGACCCGTGTTACACGCCTTTTTATGACCACCTGCGTGTGCAGACTTCCAAGTTGAGAAAACTCTGCGTCAGACTCGGGAAATCACTAACACAGACCCTGGAAATGCTTCACAAGCACAAACCTTGAAAATACCCGAGCAATTGTGTGTCAGGATCAGCAGATCCCGCCGATTACGGCGCCTCCTGAAGCACGAACGCCACTCGAGACAGCTCGCCCGGCTCGTGGCCTCACTGCCGCAGGGGTCTTGGTTTCCGATTTCCCCGAATCTGATCCAGAATACGGACGCATTTTTACAAAACTAGACTATTAAAATGGACAAACCGTTTACAAGAAATGAACTGAACCGATCCCCGTTGACCTGCGTGCGTTACTGACCGCGTGAATTGACGAACGTGACGGCGGGTCGCCGTTCTAATCTGGCAAAATGACGGACATAATGCAGATTTTCCCGTCATTGTTTAAAAAAAATAAAAACACATGAATAGTACAATGCACATTTAAGAGAAAAGGTGCTGCTGTGTTTGCACGCTACACGTCTTCCCGACATTCCGGGTACGGATTCCAGGGTGTTTTGCTTGGCCCTCGCTGCTCGCGGCTGAATGTTCTTTTCCGCAATTGTGTTTTGTTTTGGTGTTTTCCGAACAAAGCAATAGTTCCAACCCGGTAAGTGAAACAATGATGTTAAATCCATATAACGATAACAAGCGACAGTTTTATGATGCTACACTCAGAGCAGTGTGAGAAACACGTGAAATCATTATTCAGCTTGGCTTGCTCGGATGAACGGCGCAGGCTGCGGGTTAATACGGAGTAGATAAAGAGATGGAAAGTTAAAACCCGTCCATGTGCGTCGTAACATTTCAATGTTCTTAAGTCATTATTTAAAAGTGACAGTCTTTGTTTTTGTTGTTACAACAGGAAGTTGTTCTCAGTGTACTGAGTCATCAGGATAGAGTGAGACTGGAAAGTTACACCATGGATATGTGTGTGTGTGTGTGTGTGTGTGTGTGTGTGTGTGTGTGTGTGTGTGTGTGTATACACTTACAAAAACCCCAATGCAGCAGCGTGTGGGAACAGATGCCACCGAACACCCATGAAGTGACTAAACTCACACTGCAAGAGCCGAACCGCTACACCGATACAAGAACTCGAAAAATGAACACAACACAACTCTTCTTTAAAACGTGCCTTTAACAGAGACGGTAACGACACAACCACTCGAAACCTGGCAACGTTAAAGACGGATATGTGCCGATAACCACAGAAACACTGCTAGGCTTAAATTAATTCTTATACTTTTATTTTGAAAATTTAAAATTTTGATTCTTATTTCGGTCACTGCGATTATTTGTTACAGAATTATTACTACCATCATATTTTACTAATTTATTTTTACTTGGGATTTATTTTATAATAGTATAATTCATGTTTGCATCCCATAGTAATTTGCATTGTAATCATCCTTCCTTTTATTCTTCTCCTCATCACTAAAATGTGACTCGCAGCTAATACACTCCTGCTAAAACACCGAACGCTTCATGACTTTGTTTATCAAATGGTTTCAAGCGTGTAAACTTTATCCATAACGTTCTCCCGGAATAAAGAGAACTTAAAGTACGTTCCGGTTAAGTAGAACCGGAACTGCGTTCGACAGCGGCGCGGCTTGAAGCGAAAAGTCACCGAAGCTGCTAAGACGGGAAAGTGGTTATTCCAGGAAACCTCTCGGAAAGGAAAACCCGGGAACCTTTAAGCGTCTCGTTCTGACCCGAGTGACAAAGTGAAGACCTGCGGGCGTCTCCTGCACGCGATGGGGATGGCTGCATCGGAGTTAAGAACCGAACACGTGCGACGTTCTTAAAAAAGCGACCGCAAAGGAAACCACCGTTCTCCAAAAGCACCACGTTAACGTTCCTCAACACGACTGCGTGACTGCTGCTGCGTATGCTTGGGGGAGAAGCGCGGAGCACGTCAGGCACAAAACCTGACAACTGAACGTCATGACGAGTGTCGGGGAAAACACGGTGCACGCAAAACAGAGCGCTTTCCAAATACAGCAATATAACTGCACGCCTGTATCACGGCAAGCCATTAAACAAATCGAACATGCTTCTTTTACTCCGGATTACGCGAGGTTGCGTAATCTTTTACTGGATTACTGAAATCCACGAACGGCTTTAAGGCAATTTAACATGTTTAAAAGAGCCACTGTCAAAAATCAGCGAATAACCGTGTTGCTCCGAGCGGAACAGCACTGACGTGCGTCAAAGCTTGCTCAGACTGCTTAAGTGCTGCAAGAGTGTTGGTTAAATAACACTCGGGTGAAGGTCAGGTCACTTTTTTATGCATACAGAAATAAAGATACCAGTTCAGAGAACTTCCCACAGCGACGCGAAGCTTAACCACCTTCAGGCTGGACGTTAACGCAAAGCAATTTCATATTCAGCTCTGAATGGCAGCGATGTGTTTATCGTACTTGTCGGTAAGTGCTAAGGGATCGTAGTGCATGTCTGAACAACGCTACACGCGATTTAAAACAGTCCCGCTGTTTAATATGACATGATACCAGATACAAGAGGCGGAACGGCGACGGTCGCGGCTTCAAGCGCAGCCTGAGACGTCAGTTAAATCCGACAAACCTATTTAAAAAAAAAAAAAAAAAAAAAAACACTAAGAGTCCTAAATCACAACAGATGGTTAAAATAACACGCCACAATTTGTTAATTCATATACAGGCTTACTGTTGAGAACAATTTTTTTTTAACACCGCAAGAGCGATATGACAAATATATCAGGATCTCTGAAGACATTTCAATGAAATATGATACACAGGCTTGTAAACAAACCGCATCAAAGCTGATCAAAGTGTGAGATTCACTGTGAGGAAACAAATGAAGTACAACATGAACATTTTGATGAAATTTATTTATTTTTTTTGGTAAACTCCTAGTGTTAAAGCGTATCTTTCGGCTGTTTACCAGAATTCATTCCCTGTGACAGCCGATATGTTTTCCCAGACCGCCACACATTTCCCTATCTGCTGCGCTGATGTGTGTAATCCTGGGAATGTGTATGACAATACAGGTTTTGGAGGTGATGACAGGACAGAAAACCGCCTTATAGCGTGCTGTTTCAAACGTCCCGGTCACGTGGTCAGCGCCGCGAACGCAACGAAGGAAAGATGAGCCGCTATAAAAAGCAGCCGTGTGCGTCATAGCGTCGTCTTTATTCGTCAGCGCAGCGGTGAGGAATTCTACCGTTCAGCTTGATTTCCAAACAGTCTCGGAACGATTATGCATTTTCCGGCTCGGTCACCCGTTGCTGTCCGGAACACACCTTTGCGTTCACACTTCTGCATCCGAAGCTGGTTCGACTGATCGGATCATAACGCATCTCGTTCACACTTGTACTTATCGCTGTCCACTTCACACAGGATGCATGTTAATGACTGGTGGGAATAATAATAGTGCAGCATGACACATGTACTGTTTCCATTCATTCATCATCATCATGAATAAATATGCCTTTAGTCGGTCTATATTTCGAGAAACAGAACCCAGAAGGTCAGAAAATATCTTCTGCGGGTCCAAACAATAACCACAGGAGCAGGTGGAACTGCTCAGAGTGCCTTTGGGAGACGGCAAGATCAGGATTGTTTTTAAGTTATTACTGGATGTCAATACTGGCTCAGAGCGTAGCTCTCCAAGGTCCAAGTTGCACCCCTGGTCTGTACCCTTATGTGATGAGAAATGCACAAAGGTACCTGATGAGCGTTCAGATAGTTAGCATGGTTCTTCACTGTGAGGTGAAAAAGCAAAATGTTATGCAATGCTCTCAAGGGGCTCGGGTTGAAAAAGCAGATTAAAAACAGGTACGCGACGCCGTGTCTGCGTTTACGACACTAACAATATCAGAGCGTGAGCTGACGCTCAACACTAAGCCCATACGGACATCCTGACAACAGCAGGGGCGACTCGCCGAGACTTTCCGTTTCTGAGTTATGTAAAACGCCAGAGGCGCAATGACAACAGGCCTCGAGACAAGTCGGGTCCTGCGTTCGTGTGAAAAACTGTTGCGTCTACTCATCGGTGTTTTGGAGCGGAAAAATATGATCGAACATCAATCCAGCGTTTAAGATCAGTATCAGTCCAGATACCTCGATGGGGAAAAAGCACAAGTAATCCCTTTCTAAATCTCTGCACAATGTCCATCTCTCTGTTGCTCCTAATGAACTAAAACACCTGCAGGAGGTATGAAGTAAAAAGCATGCTCATTAGAGCAATTACACACTTCTTTTTATTATCAGTTACACTAACCAGTCTTAAAGCCTGATACCAGCCAAAGAAGAACTTGATCCAAAAGATAACAAATAGTTAAATAACAATAACACTTTAGTAGCAAACTAGTCACCAGTCATTCACATCCCTGAGCTTCACTAGCAGTGCAAGTTAGCGGTATAGTCCATGTGCCTGTCAGACAGGGGTGCACAAACTTATGCCAAACACAGCTTGCAAGCTAAACATGCAACATCTTTCTTTAAAGAAACTAAACTACTAGACAGTTTCTCTAGAAAGAGTTACATGTTTATGAACACACACGCACACTGTAATGTAAGAGTTTGGCTAACTCCAGTCATCATGTCGTTACTAGCAGGCCTAGACACAGAGCTGCTTTCAGTAGCCTAGCCTAATGCTAGCTAGCTAATTCGTTTGATAATAATACGCCATGGGGCATTAAACTAACTAAAATCACACGCAAACACCACTGTAACGCGTAATACGCGTGAATAATCGAAGTTACACGTGGAATCCTTTTGCGCTGCGTGTTTAAGGAGACAGACGCGACATTATGACCAAAAATACGTGAGTGACTTATGCTAGCAACTAGCGTATTAGCCAACTCAGTACTGCTAGCTAGCTAGTTAACTGTCTCTCAACCGCACGAAATATCGCCTGCAAATACGAATATGTGATATGCACATATCTGTGAGTGCTGAAACAGTCAACAAATACGTGGAGTTCGTATTTATTTTAGTTTTGACACTAATTAAAAGTCAAGCATGCTAGCTAAGCCAGTTAAGGCTAAGCTGAGCTTGCTAATAAAAGCTAGCATAGATAAGCAACTTTAATCATGTACATGTTAAAAGGTTACGATAAAGAGACGCGGGCTTTAAGGATGTATATAACTATGTAGAGTGGTTCTGGTGCTAAAACGTATACATTTGCAACAGACTAGGCCGTGCACAATCCGAGCTTTGCATGTTAGCGAATTTAGCTAGCTTCACAGCTAACCTCCATTTGACAGCACTAAGCAGCAGCACATTGTGCCGGGAACACATCCCCCTGAACCGTGCTGCACAGATCGGCTCTGCAAGCCCACTCCACTCACCAAAATTCTCTTGAAGAGAGCATTTTCTTTCGGCGGTAAGGTTACAGTCGGCATCGTTGAACAGTATTTCCTCAGGTTTAGCACATGTGAAATGAGTGTCGGGCTCGTAAGCTAATCGCGTCTCCCTGATCGAGTTTTGCCCCCCCTTTGCTCAGCTCGGCTCTGTTGCCCTTTTCGGACACCCCTCCACCCCTCACGTGGTGATAGAAAAGCCCCTTCTTTCCCAAAATGGCCGATCGAGCCGCTGCTTCTCCTCCGGGTCAAGTTGCAAGTTGACAGCTCGGTTTCTCTGGGCTGCACGTCTTCTCCGCTGCCTGCAGGGGGCGCAGTGACAGACAAGACATGAGGGTAAAAGCCATCCTGAACGACTTGGGTCTGTTGTTACTGCGTTCACGACAACTAGGAGCTCGGAATGTTCCAATGCGGAAGCGCCTAGTTCACCTATTCAGAGCGTTCTGACGAACTCTATGGGCATTCATATTCATGACCAGGTTGAAAATGGGGAATGTCCGACTTCCCAGTGCGACTTCTCCGACTCGTAATTCCTGCTTGTCATGTCGGAGTTTTTGTCGAGAGCGCTGGCTTTTCCGAGTTGCAAG
>JAQMYM010000025.1:61334-81986 GCA_030014255.1 Parauchenoglanis ngamensis
TTAAAATTATTATTATTATCATTATTATTATTATTATTATTATTATTATTATTATTATTATTTCAACATTAGCGTTCTACGTCAGTATAGTACGTATCATAGCTTTTATTTTGACATTTTGAAACAGGAAATGTTTTTTAACGGAAAAGGCGGACGCGAGAGGCTGAATCTCAAATGGCTCTCAATTTACTTTGTAGTGTGCTACATAGGGTGCAGAATCAGTTATTTTATTCACTACATAGTGCACGTGTGTAGAGTGTAGAGAGTCATTTAGAATTCTGCTTTTTTCCTTGAAGCTCTGCGCGCTGAGCTCTCTGCTACATTTCTGCTGTCATACACCATTCAATTCAGAGAAATTAATTGAAGCAAAGTCACTGAATGCATTAAGCTCTTTTGCGGAGTAAGCGGAGACTTTAGGGGAAAATATTCGACAGTATAAGGTGAGTGAGGAAGCAGTTAGTAATAAAAATGGTGCGTTTGCTGTGAATGAAATCCCACAGATAGGTTAACGGTAATTGTCATCTAGCTAGCAAGGTGGCTTAGCATTGGTACGAATATTTAAAATATTAAATATATATTCTTATTATATTCTCCACTCTTAATAATCAGTGCTGTATGGTCTAACAATTCTCTGGATGATTTAGGACCTCTTGTTTTCTTTCTTTTTTTTTTTTTTTTACTTCATTTTCCTAATTATTGTTTAAAAACACCAAATAGTACATATATTAATATAGCGAAGGTTCTCGTGCAGCTGCCGTATCCAGGTTTACTACTGCAATAATCTAAATCCGGTTATAACCAGTTATGGCCAGATTTGACCAGAATCTGTCAGAAAACTAAAGAAACCGTTAGTGTGTAATAGGACCCGTTAGCCTTAATGCGTCCCTTATAACATCATATAATTCTCTCTACATGCATACTTTTGTATTTAATATTCGCATTTCCAAATCTTCTGATCTGCAAAAGATAATGTAACCTTTAAAAAATAAAAACAAAATGTAATTGCCTGGTGCAGAGCTGAATAACGGTATTGCTAGCTTGCTAACTATAAACGGATGACTAAGATGACTAAGCTAGCTCTTTTAGCCTGCTGTGTAAATGTGAGGGTTGCTTATGTAATGTGTTTTAAGTAAATGTCGCGTAGTTAGATTTATTTGGCTCGTTTAAATCTAAGAAGGGAACTTCAGAGCACATTTCTTGTCCTTAGGAGGAGAGACGGATAATCTAGCGGTTAAATTAAGGTTAGATAAGATAACTGGAGGCTGAGTTTTCAATTCTATTCACCTTAAATGATTGCAGTTACGGCGTTGCGCCTGTAGAGGGCACGCATTGGTCTTTTTAAACCATGTGGACCCCTTTACACTGGATGTGATTTGTGAAAAAAAAAAGAAACAAATAGCATTTCATATTTGTGTAAGATGGTAATAATCCTGTTTGTTACATACAGTAATGGACAGAAATGCATTTGTTAATTTGAAAAAGTTAGCAGTGGGACAGTGGTCAGATCATAGTGACTATTGTGACTTTCTGTCACATGTATGTTATTATATGCTGTATTTTTTTTTTTGTCTTATTGTTTATATCCTGTCTGCACAGCATTATCATTGTTATGTAACAGGGATTAATTTAGGGTTCTGTATCATTGTTACTATGCATATGTGATCTAATATAGATCACCTTTGGTGGTTTGATCATTTTTTCCCTTTGAGTTTAGATGAAGCTGCGGTGGAGTTGGACATGTCTTCTGCTCCTGTCCATTGTTGTGGTAACATGGGCCCAGGAGGATGAGTTGGAGAATGATGAAGAGGCGCAAGTTGAGGATGGAGAGTTGGACTCGGAGGAAGACAGCGGTGAAGTAAAAGCTGACGCTAACGTCTCTTTCCAGGTCAGAGATCATTAACGGTTATGTTGCATTACTGTGGGTATGTTATGTACAGTTTGTTTATATTCTATGCAGTTGATTATATTGCAGATTAATTTATTAACATAATACATAGTACGCATGTAGACAGTACATGATCACATGACGTCTTTGTATATCTACACAGGTCACATACAAGACCCCTGTACCCACTGGTGAAGTTTTCTTCTCGGAGACTTTCGATGATGGATCTCTCAGCAGGTAAATAGATTTGACCCAAAACAAAACTGTCATCTATGACCAGGAGTTCAAGAATCTGTAATAAGCTGGGTTCTGTCTTGGTGGGAGGGATGGATTTACTCTCCTCCCTGTCAATCAGGGTGACCGTAGATAATCGTGTATATTTTTGAGCCCATGTTTGAGGAAGAGAACAAGTTTCTTCTGAGCCTGTTCAGCTGCCCTGTGTTATAGCATGAACAGCAGGTTGAAAAGATGTGGAAACAAACATCTTCACCATCCCTGATCGTTCACAGTTATGTGAGAGCTAGATAGTGAGTGGGAATTGGCAGTCACTAAAACCATGGAGAAAAATCAGTTTGTTTTTTTGCCAAATGGATTATCATTGAGAATGACCTGTTTTTGTTATACAGATGGATAAAGTCTAAAACCATGAAAGAGGATGCAGATGAGGATATTTCTAAATATGATGGTGAGTTTTTAGTGTATCTCTCTTTTGCCATCATCACAAGAATTCTTCTGTATCAAAAGAATACCCCCATGTTTTTCAGCCTGATTCCTATCCATAACATCTGTAGCATGTACATGACCATAAAAGTTACTTGCACTTTCCTAAAAGTTTTGCAGCTTCCATGTGCCATCAGCCACACATAACCATAATCACAGTTTTTTCATATGAAAAATTGTCCTCCCAGATTTACAGCTTAATTTAATAATACCTTTGACTGAAGAATTAGTAAAATCTGTTGTCTGCTACAACGTGTGCCAAAAATCCACTAATAGAATGACGTTAAAAAAAAAACCCCTCAAAGGACGGCTCCAAATACAGATGACGTCAACTGCCAGAATGTCTCAGATGTGCCCCAGATCTGGCCATCCTTAATTCCAGACTTTGAAACATATTAAATCTGCATTTAAGTGCCATTGGTGCTTAAGCTGCCTGTACATTGCTACTTATTTTTATGTATCTAATGTAAGTCTTTTATACCTTACATATGTTCTTTTATTTTGCTTTTAAAAATGTAAAGCAGTTTGAGATGCCTTTGAAATATAAAGTGTGTATGAAATGCCTAAATGAACTTAAGTATTAATTATTTTCGTATTTAGATTTTTTTAAAAGAACTGGGGTCAGATGTCATCATTAATCAGTACAACGCAAATAAATGATAATTATCACATGGTGTGTTTCCATAATGCGTGCTGTGATGTTTGATTTCAGGCAAGTGGGAGGTGGAGGCTCTGAAGGAGAACAAAGTGCCTGGTGACCTGGGCTTGGTGCTGAAGTCTCGTGCGAAGCATCATGCTATCGCAGCTCCTCTCAACAAACCATTCGTCTTCAAGAACAAACCACTCGTGGTGCAGTAAGTGAAGTTCCTGGTTACAGTTCCCATAGCAACCTGTGACTGGGTTGGAAAGAGTGAGAGGTTGGGCTAAGTGGTAATAAGATTGGTGGGGGTGGGTATGGAATAAGGGGTTGAGGGAGAGGTGGAAGAGAGAAGGTTGAGTCATTAGGAAGCCTGTACCATCAGACAGAATCCTGCCTGCCGCCCCGGCACTGTGTAATTTCCGATGATTTATGGTCCTTACATCAGGAAGAGCACAAAGTAGATTCTGTACAACAAAATAAAATAAAGACAAAATGCAAATAAAATATATTTGTTAGTTTATTGAAATATAATTCAATATAGTTCAAGACATGTCAGAATATCTGTGAATATTTGTTCTTTTTCTGAATGCATCAGGTGTTATTAAAAAAAACTCAACCCATGGTTCAGACTGTCTGGATTCCTGTGACATTTAAACTAGCCAATTTGTATCAGTATTGCGATACTATAACGTATGATTTTGAACTTTAATATTGATTCCACGTAGCGACATGGTGCAGTTTATCAAAAGAGCTACAACTACTGTTCTTTTTTTTTTCTCTCTGTCTGAGCATTGCTTTCTTATATTTAAATATATGATTGTCTCGATGTATATCAGGTATGAAGTCAATTTTCAAGATGGCATAGACTGTGGTGGTGCCTACATTAAATTACTGTCTGACTCCCCCAACCTGGACTTGGTAAGTGTGTTCAGTTTTAAAGAAATTATGCTGTAATGTAGTTATGAGGGATTTGTCAAGTAGTTACTCTTTCATCTGCAATTACAGGAGCAGTTTCACGACCGCACACCATACACCATCATGTTCGGGCCTGATAAGTGTGGAGAAGACTACAAACTGCACTTCATCTTCAGGCATAAAAACCCTCTGAATGGAGATTTTGAGGAGAAACATGCCAAGAGGCCTGACACAGACCTCAGAAAGGTGTACTCGGACAAGAAAACTCACCTCTATACACTGGGTATGTGCTCTCAGCTCATTCTTTTGACATGTTATACAACATTTGTACTATAGCGTTTATAGATGTTTACAATGTGACAATATGCTGTTGTCTTTGAGAAATGGTAATGTCTGGATGTTTCTTAAAAAGGGTTTTATACAATTATAGAGTATATAAATTAAACCTGCTTAGTAGTAGGTATCTATTGTTTTATTTTACAGTGTAATTACATACAAGAAGTTGTTCATTTTTGTGGTTTTGCATGTTTCTCTTTATCAGTTCTGAACCCAGACAATACCTACGAGATATTTATTGATCAATCCAGTGTTGGCAAAGGAAGCTTACTGACTGATGTGGTTCCACCTATAAACCCGCCTAAAGAGGTCGATGATCCCAACGACTCTAAACCAAGTGACTGGGATGAGAGAGCTAAGATTCCTGACCCAGAAGCAGTCAAGCCTGATGACTGGTGAGGTTATAAGGATTGGAGTTGAGAGAAAGGAGCCAATATTTGTTTATCACATACATCCCCTCCTGTCTCTCTCTCTCTCTCTAGGGATGAGGATGCCCCTGCAACAGTACCTGATCCTGATGCAGTGAAGCCTGAGGGCTGGCTGGATGATGAGCCTGAGTTTGTCCCAGACTCTACATCTGAGAAACCTGAAGACTGGTAAACACTTTGTAGTAGTAATAATCAAGAAAGTAAAAAAATCAAGTAAAACCTAGCCTACTGTTTTATAATGTGAAACCATAAAAAACAACAGCAGTTGAACTGTATCAGTAAGCTTGTAGTTAAAGGCTGATTTATACTTGCTTTTAACTACGCTTATATGTACGCAGGATGGCCACCGTGCGTATCCTGTGGTCTTTTCGTGCTTTGCTTGTGCACATCCTCAAAAATGAACATGAACGTGTGTCCCCAGCTGAATACACACAATTATGTCATGTCTTAAATCATATACTTATGTACTATTCTACACCATTATTGAGTACTGATACATTTTAAAAATCATTTTACGTCTGAATAGTCCATTATAGATACATATTGAATGAGAGCGTTGGCCTTTTACAGCATACTTGACTGGACAATTTGGAGGCATTTTTCCTCACAGTCTCAGGTGCTTAGCTGTAATTGTAGTTTGTTTGTGTAGGCCAGAATGGTGTATTCATTTTAATGACCCCTGACTATACAATTCAAAAGACTATATAGTTGCATAGAATTAAATATTCTGGTCATGTACAAGATAATTAGTGACAGTAGAACAATGCAGATTTCTGATCTTAAGTGTCTATGTAATTGCTACATGTTTTTAGCAAAACCAATAAATATTTGGTATTTGGTAATGTTTTACAGAGGACCTGATGTTTTTTTTATATTAATTAATTAATTAATTAATTAATTTATTTTTCCATTCAGGGATGAGGAGATGGATGGTGAGTGGGAGGCTCCTCAGGTTCCTAACCCTGCTTGTCAAACTGCTCCAGGGTGTGGCGAGTGGAAACCTCCCACAATCAATAACCCTAAGTACAAGGGTAAATGGAAGGCTCAGCTCATAGACAACCCCAACTACCAGGTACTATCCCTGAAGAGGTTGGAGAAACTTCATAGTGCTATACAAGTTGCCACTCTTAGGTTTGTTACATAGTTATATGATAAATATGGGTGGTATTAGCATGAAGCATTGTTCATTATTATATGCATTAATGCTTGTAATATGTTAATAGTATGTTATGTTATTTTGATAATATTAACTTGCTTTTACTCAAAACCTTTTGAAAAAGTATGACAATTTGCATATTTGGTTATATATAGCACGTACAAACACAACTGTGAAGAACAGTGTTTTAAATGCATATTGAATAACTTTTTCCCTCATATACATAAATGTAAATAATTATAGTTTATTTTATATGCTGATAGTCCTGTGACTGATGGCAGTGATCTGTGTGAACACAGGGTGTGTGGAGTGCACGTAAGATCCCAAATCCAGACTACTTTGAAGATCTGGAGCCTTTTAAGATGACTTCATTCCGGGCTGTGGGACTGGAGCTGTGGTCCATGACATCTGACATCTACTTTGATAACTTCATCATCAGTGCAGATAAAGAGGTGGCAGACCGCTGGGCTGCAGATAGCTGGGGACTCAAAAAACTGGTGGCTAGTGCGAATGAGGTACAGCTTGATATCTGGTGACAAGATTTGATCTGCCATTGAAAAAAAGGGGGAAATTAAATGTTTGCATTTCTGTTCTGCTGTTATACAATTTATAATTCTTATAAACAGTTGTCTCTCTCTTTCCTCTCTCTCCCTTTCTCTGCCCCTCTTTGTATCTTTCTGTCTCTATATCTCCCTCACATACCTGCTCCCTGCATCTCACTGTCACTCCTTGTGCCTTTCTCTGTGTGTGTGTCTCTCTGTGTGTCTGTCTGTCACTCTCTCTCTCTCTCTCTCTCTCTCTCTCTCTCTCTCTCTCTCTCTCTGTGTGTCTGCTTTTCATTCTCTGCTTTTTTCACTGTTACCTTCTGACTGTCTGTGCCACTATCTCTCTCTGTCTCTTTCTTTCCCAGCCAGGGGTGTTTAGTCAGCTGGCTTTGGCGGCGGAAGAGAGGCCGTGGTTGTGGATAGTCTATATTCTGACTGTTGGACTGCCTGTAGGCCTGGCTGTTCTTTTCTGCTGGCCTAAGGTGAGCACTCAGCATTAGGGCTGGATGATATGATATCGATATCATGATAAATTTCATCACAGTATACTCCTGTATATAATCAGTACGTTTATGACATTGACCACTCCACTGGTACACAGAAACAAGCAGCTGATTACAGATTTTTTTTGTATTAATCATTTCGTATTTCAGTGTTAAATCAATGGATAAAAAAAAAAAAAAAAAGCTTAGTTTTTGTAGATTTTACTTGCATTATCAACTTTGATGCTTGGATTCCTCCTAATTTAAATTAATATTTAAAGAATATTTTTAACTTAAGCCAATTTATTTATCTTCCATTATTGTACATTTACGGTTGTGACTGAACACTGTATTTGTGTGTCCTGTAGAAGTCTGAGGATGATTACGCCTATAAGAAAATTGATCCCCCCAAAAGGGAAGAGGTGGAAGAGGTGGAAGAGGTGGAAGAGGTGGAGGAGGAAGAAGAAGAAGAAGAAGATGGAGAAGAAGAGGAGGAGGAGGAGGAGGAAGAAGAAGAAGATGGAGAAGAGGAAGAGCAGGAGAAAGAAAAGCAAGAGGAAACAGTTGAAGGAGAAGAAGCTGCTGAACCAACTGGTCAGTAAGGAGATGGGATTTGTGTGTGTGTGTGTGTGTGTGTGTCTGTGTGTGTGTGTGTGTGTGTGTGTGTGTAAGTGTAAGTAAAGGGTAAATGTTCTGGAGGTGCTAAATCTCAGACAAAGGCATTTTGTCTTTTTCTTTAGCTAATGAGCTGACAATAGCAATTTCAGTTGGCCTCACTGCCTGTATGTTATTTTTTGTAATCCGAGTCTTTTTCTCTTTTTTTATTTATTTATTTATTTATTTATTTTTGGCACAGCAGGCAGAACTGAGGAGGAAAGCGAAGAAGCTGAAGGAGACGCTCCGGAAGAGGGTGAAGAAGAGGAAGAGGAAACTAGTAAATCAAATGACATGCCATCAGACGATGAGGTAAGAGGTAGAGGAGTCATATCAGCTGGTTTGCTTTAATCCTGGAACACATCAGTCACTATTTATTCACCTGATTCAAGTAAAGCACAGGTTCCCAACCTTGGTCCTGGAGTACCCCCTGTTCTGCAAATTGTAGTGTTTTCCCAGCTCGAACTCACACTTCAACTCAGAAAGGGCTGTTCATTAGCTGACTAATTGTTGGGAGCACAGAAAATACTAAAATACCCACAACTTGTGAACTAGCTAAAGTAGTCAGCTGTGTTATTGTTTATATGTTCACCTGTTTACTACATCTGGAAGATTAAAAGTGTTGGCCACTAAAGTGCAGCAGGCCAGTTTAAATTGGTGTGTGAGAGCAGGGAAGACACTAAAATAAGCAGGATGTGTGGTACTCAAGGACCAGAGTTGGGATACAGTCATAAACTGGATCAGATCTCAATATATGTAAAAGTATTAGGTTTTATAATCTAGAGAATACAGACAGAAACATATATTTATTTTTTTCAATTCAAAACCAAACTATTTTATGGGGAAATTGTATGAAAATGCTTGTGATTCTGTGGTCAGGGGACAAGAGTACAAAATTGTCAGTGTTCTCTGGTTGGGAGGGGTGGCATACTCTCTCTTGCCCATCAGTCACACCAGCTCTAGCAATCATGGGCATCTGTGAGCTCATGTGTTTGGAAGGGGACAGATAGTGCTTTCCTTCCAGTGTGTTATGACACAGCAGTTTGAAAAGATGCAGTTGGCTGGCTTCACGTGTCTTGTGGCACGTGAAAGCCTTCACCCTCTGCGTTGGTAGCTGTTGTTATGATGTGGAGAGCTAACTTGTGGGTGGGGATTGGTCAAGAAGAAATTATGAAGAAATTGGGCCATATTACATTTTGTGGTGAAAAGCTGTCCTGTTGCATCCACATCATCAAAAGATCGCATAATCACCAGATTATAACAGAACTTCACCAACTGATTTAACATGAATCGATACTTGGTAGTAGAAATGTAATTTGGTTGGTACCCAACCTTACTGGCCACACTGTTGTGACACATCATAAGGTTGTTTGTTTTGTTCACTGCTTGAGCTTTTTGCCAACATATTAATTATATCTGTTTTAAAACAAGCATAATACAAGGGGTCTGTGGTAGCTCAGTGGTTAAGACGTTGGACTAGTGATCGGAAGGTTGTCAGTTCAAATCCCAGCACCGCCAAGCTGCCACTGCTGTGCCCTTGAGCAAGGCCCTTAACCTTCACTGCTCACTTGTATAAAATAAGATGTACGTATGTAAGTCGCTCTGGATAAGGGCGTCTGCCAAATGACATAAATGTAAATAATGGCGTGTGAAGTCTCTAGAAGTCATCTAGATAAGCTCTGTTGAGTACTAAAAGGCTTTTTTTGTGAACTCCTCTAGTTATTCTAACAGCCTTTCTTTATTTATGACAAAATATGTAATATTACAAAACAATTTTAGCAGCTTGGTGAAAGAACTATTTAAGGTTGTGGTATTAGTGGGTCATGAATACTATATGATGTTGCAATGTATCCTTTGACCTTGAGGACATTAAGTGTGGAACAGTACTCTACACTAAAACAGCTATAACAAGTTTATTGTTGAATAAATGTATTCGTGTTAATGTCCCTGCTGCAGATGAAGGATGCTGATGAGGGGATTGACAACGCTGGAGATGGACAGAAACAGGCTGTGAGAAAAAGAAGAGTACGGAAGGACTGAAGGGCCTGTTTCCTATCCTTTTTCTCCCTTTTCTCTTTCTCCTTTTCTCGCCCTCTTTGCCTCTCTAAATGCTGCATGCCCCTGGCTTTGTGAGCACCACAGGCTCCACCCCTCCACTGGAGCTCCTCCTTCTCTTTCCCATTATCTTAGTCTTCCTCTCCACCAGTAGTTTTTATGGGTTGCTCTTTCAGTTTAGGTGTACCAATGAAAACTCTGCTGTTCTTTCCTCAAGAGAGGATTGATCAAGTAGCATTGAGACCAGATTTTACAACTGACTGTGCACGTGCTGACATGAAGGGTAAGGAAAAAAAGATGCATTTGGAAGGAACTTATTTGAAACCTGACATTACCTGTTCATAATTATTTCAAAGTGTTCTGTAACTTATTTAAAAGGGGTTTGCACCAGTTTTGTGTGTTTAAGTTATTACGTTTTTAGCTTTATTGTTAAAGAAAGTGCACTGAACATATTTATTATTTGTATGTTGTTTCGAAATGATGTTAGAGATTTTAAAAATTTTGCTTTCTATAGTCTATATCAATCTTCGTTTTTAATGAGGGAGATTTTGACTTTTTTACAATCTGATTTCATACAGCATCTGACAAGGCTTTATGGCTTGGCAAACTAAAGGCATGACATTTCAAACATCGACAATGTATGTAATCATTCTCTTTAAACGTTCAGTTAGTGTTATTATTCCACACAAATCACAAGTTGAGGTACAAAAGAAAACACAAGCAAAGTTAAAGTAATGTCAGATTCCAGTGTTAATCACGTGTGGACCAAAAGTATCCAGTAATCAGTTTTACTGTTCACTGCAATTGTTTGGCCAAAAATGAAATGTACATAATTTCCCCTTTAGCCTAATAGCAGCATTACAGTTTTCAGACCTGGTGCCTGTATCTTTGTTTTTTTAAATATCTCCACTACCAGCACACGGTTTACATGTTTTCCTTTGAGAAGTGGCAGAATACATTTACTATAAAAACATGCCTTTTTTTCGGTCCCAGTGGACGGCTTTCAGAGTTGACCTTTGCAGAAAGTGCTTTTTTGTTTCTCAGCAAGTTGGGGAGGTGGTGAGCAAAACAAACATTGAGGGCAAGGTGCTGGAAAAATGAGCCGTGTTAGCCTCGAATATAAGGAGATTTACGAATAAAAAATATTTCATTCTTGCTATTCCAACACTGCAGTGTACATAAAAATAACAAGTCTAACAAGCACCACAAATTCACTTGATTTTTTGAAGTTGCAGCGCAGACAAACATCCTCCTCATCACCAAACAACTTCATCTGCATTACTGATAAATCTAACCTAAATAAGCAGCTAGGCTGGTTAGGTAGCCATTACTAGCTAGAACTGTTAAGAGCGTGGTTATGCTAAGTGTGCGGATCACAAGCCCTCATCTTCCATTTTCTTTTCATGCTAGCACAAAAGCAGTTTCTATATAGGGGGAAAACACCAAGTGTGAAAGCACCCTTAAGAAGGTAACATATCTTCAACTGATTGATCACATTTGGGATATGGGGAATATAGTGACATTTCATTTTTGTAACTATTTCTTCGAGATAATTTATGACTATAGCCATCGGCACACAGAACGATTCACTGTGAGCCCTCGTCTCTCACACAGGATACTTTCAGCTTTACGGAAAGTGAAAAGCGATGTTACTATGTTTTGTTTTTCTGGTTTCTGTCATTCAAGAAATGCTTTTAAGTTACATTTGTTTGTTTGTAATCTGAACTCTGCAGTTGAAATAAAAATTTAATACAAAAGTGTGCATAAAATAAAAGACTCAAACTAAGCAAAAGCAAAAACAATTTACAGTATTAACACAAAAGTTTGTAATAGTACAATTTACACGCAAGGCTTTATCTACATTGGATGTCTGCAGGCTCAAGTTAATACCTGAAGAAATGTTCATATACAGTATTAAAGTACATTAAAAATAATAAATAATGTAATATATGACCATTCCTTTGTAACAATGAAGCTCTATCATGTTTTTAGGACTTGAGTTCTGTATGTTGCACAGTGAAGCGTCACACTATAAGATCTGTAACATCTCTGTCTCTACACTAATTAATGTCCAGAAAATGTTATTACTGTAATCTAATCACAGCTACCTTACTCGGATACACTGCAGCTCTAAAGTCGGTTTATTTGCTGAGACCACGTTGCATCAATTACCAGAATCTATCAGAATGTATCTGAAGTCATTGGGTTGTTATTTCCCGGCTCTGCTCCGTCTACCCGGTTTGCAGAAATCAAATGCACCCGTGGATCCAGAGTACTCTCTCAGATCAATATCACTCAACACGGCCGCCGGTTCCCTTTTTACTGTAAAAGCCAGACGGTCCATTTATTAGTGCTGCCTCACATCCTTCTCATCTCCACTGTCCTTTCATGTGTCCAAGCTAAAGCAAGTCAGCCTTTCTACACTTCACTGGACTTGTAGTGCAATCTACTGTTCACTTTCCACCTTTTGCTATAGTTGTATTTATTCATTTTGAAGATGCTGTTAAACAAAGTGAATATGATAGTGAGTGTGTAAACAATCAGAGCAGTGACGGATTAACGGTCCTGATACAACAATCAATGTCCAAGAACTAGCGTTAACCAAGCAGGGGTTTGATTCCTGCTGCTGTCTGTTACCTGCGAAACAAAGACAACAGCTAACAGCCGACGTACATCCTGCTTCTCTGTGAAAGGAAATGTCTCTCTAACAGTAGCAGCAGTCTGCATTTGTAATGTAAATATTAAACTGGAAGACAGCTTTGTGGAAGAATCGCATGTTCATGCCAACTTGTCATGTTGGAATAGTACCTTCACTATGTGTGACTTGGGAAGTTGCTAAACAACCTAGCCAACTCATTTATTAGCCATCTATCTAGAACGTGATCCTCCGATAGTTGGACCAACCTTCTCATCATGAACATACAGGGCGGTTTCACGCTCTGTAAGCAGTCAGTTAGGGCCCTGGTAATACTGATTGCCAACAGTATGTGGACTCCTGATCTTTTCTTGCTGAACATCACAGTACAAACACATGAGCATTAATACCACCCTTATATCAGGGAAGGCAATCCAATAGATTTTGTTTTGTTTTTTTACGATTTTTAATAGATAACGTCACAAACCCTTTCTTCATGAAGCTTGTTTGTGCACAGTGGTCATCATGCTCGAACATGTTTAGCCCCCTTAATTCCAGTGAAGAGAAATCTTAATCCCATAGCATACAAAGAGACTCTATACCATTGTGAGTGTCAACACTCTGGAGAAGGCCCACATGCGGGTGTGACAATCTGGTGTCCACATACTTTTGACCATGGTGTATATTTTATAGTGATTTTTAGACATCTTTTGGACATGAGGGACGGTGAGCTGTGCCTGTTCCCATGGATCAGGATTTCACAGAACGCCCCCTTGTGGTGTAGAAGTTGTTTTTGGCTTGACAACGCAAAGTAGTGGAGATCCGATGTAACGGCCTGTCCTGCGTCTAACAAGCATGCGTGCCAGAGGCTGCGGTGGCTCGGCGGTTAATTAGGATGTCGCACACGGACCCTGAATATTTATAAGCATCTCTTTAACTGTAGAGACGCCACTGCCTTTACCGACTTCTTACCAACTCCATCTCTCTTAATGCAAAATAAACTGAACACAGCGTATGAATTTATTGTCCATGATAGTTCTTCATCGTTGAAACTCATTCACCAGCAATCATCAATATCAGCTTCTTAAATCATGCATGTCTCTTTGGAAGAATAAATAATGGCACCTCATGCACGTTCAGGTTAATTTTCCCGTGCTGCAGTGTACACAGCACGTCTCTTCTATGCTTTCACCTTTAACATATCATATTATAGCAACAAAGTAAAACAAAATTCACTAAAAATTGTGGGTGCCCTTGTCTTTAAAAAAGGCTGCAATATGTTATCAAACGGGTTGTTGAGAAGCTAATAAAAGACTTGAAGAGCCGCTAATGTGCATTAACGCTGTCGATATCTGACCACTGACTGATGATAATCTCTGTAACAGAAAGAACGCCCCTCTGCATGAGCATTTCTGCAACCTGCCAGGACGATAAGGCAGTGAATGCAGAGGCAAAGAATGAAATACGTTTTTAATAGAAGAAATAAACTCCGAGCTCAGCATGGGTGTACGTGTGAAAGCCTGAACGTTGGTGCATACTGGCCTCTGTGTTAAAGTATGAGCTATCTGTTGGGAAGGAAGACAACGCTCCACGTGTTTATTTCCTTTTGCTCTTGGTGTCAGTGGTCTGAAACACGCTCGAGGCCGACATGAGGTTCTCGATGTACTGGCCCAGAACCTGGTTCTCCGACTTCAGCTTCAGGTTCTCCTCCTTCACGGCATCCACCCGAGCAGAGAGATCTTGAAAGAGAGCAGAACGGGAGATTAGAGCCATTAAGATGAAAGTGAACCACTAATGCTCTTCAGGATGGTACGAGTGTGTCTGAGTCAGAGTGAATCACCAGACAATATTACAGCGGAGGAAGAATATCGCAGCTGTGTAATACAGGGTGTGTCCCAAACGCTAGGGTTTAACAGAGATTTTATTAGATTTTATTTTAATTCATAACAACTCAAGGTATTCAGCCTATATTGTATGTTCACTCAAAAATACTATCAATGTGTATATAAATGTCTTATGAATTTTTTGTGTTATTCACGATGGAGGTCGTGGCAGTATTATCCGCTGGTGTACGGAAACTGAAACCATACAATTACAATAAATGATCTGAGGCTTCTGAATACAGAAACATCATGCCACAAACTGTGAACTCAGCTCTGAAAATTATGTAAAAAAGAAGAGCAGATAAAGAATAACAGCTTCCTGGATCCTTATTAAAGGATGTATAATTTGAAGAATGGGCTCGTTTCTGTGAGCTTGGATCACACTGACTGATGAGAAGCAGAACGTGTAATTTTCCTTAATCGCCAGTCTATTGTTAGAGGATCTTCATGGTAAAATCTGACATGGAGAACACGTTTGTTTGGCTATTGCAGAACTCGAACCAAGAGTTTATTGTCATCTTATACAGTGCGACAAGAACTGAAAGCACACAGGCAAGATTAGAACAAGCCAATAATAAATCATTTGAGAGAAATGCTGACTCTTGCGATAAAATACCAGGAGAAATGCTGTGTCTTTAACTGTTACCTTCTAGTGTGTGTTGGAGCTCCAGCACTTGGCTAATGAGGCGCGTCTTCTCCTCCACTTCAACCTGATTCTCCATGTCTCCTTATTGGATAAAACACATGAACACACCGAACGGTTGTACGAGAAAAGCTTTCCAAAAAGGTGCTTGTGTATTTACCATCCATGTCACAGTTCATGGTGGAGAGCTGCTCCTCTGGTTCAGGGCGCAGGGCTGCGGATTCCCAGTCGGCTGAAGTCAACAAAAATAAAGAAATAAAATTATAAGTTTGCTTTTGGAAGCAGAAAAAGTAAGAAAAGTACAATTGTTGGCATGTTTAATCTCTTTATAAGGAGACTCCAGTGTCAGTTTTTTACTACCTTAAGACACTTTCAGAAACGCGCTGCAACCCTGAACTTATCTAGACACTACGCAGAGGAGATACAGGCGAGAAAGCAAGTGGATACAAACATCCGAGGACGAAGAAGAAGGGTCATTTACACTAACACAGCAACAAGAACATCTAACTGGAGAGACAGCGAGATTGAGGAACTTGTCGGTAAGGGTGGATGCTGAAATCGTCATACGCTGTAAACAAAATACTGCGATTTCCACAGCGTTCTTTTCGTGTCCTGTCCCGCCTCCTACACGCTACCCAGGTGCCACCTCGCACCTAAACCAAACGGAGTACTTCAGAACGTGTCCATCAGGGACAATCTGTTGTGTGCTTCACGTGTCAAAGGGCAACGCGGGACAATGCTGATCTGGTTCTTCAAGCGTTGCGAGAAAACCTCATTGTTGACTTTAATAGACAGGCTGATGAGGGAATGACTGGAGAACGTGAGTTGGTGTGAATAAACACGTGCTGTTACATCCAATGTTATTTATTTTCCTATAACTGCACATCCTGTCGTGTTTTATCCCTTACTTATTTTCTCTCCTGATAAATCTCCACTCTAAATATCTTAGACAGTCTTTCTTCTTTGTGTAACCCATTTTGATATCCAAACACTCGTGACGATGAATGAATATGCAAATGAGTCGATGACATCATCCGGCGACTTGTAGCTACCCTTTTCAGCACACACTAGGCACTTTGCCCTGAAAAGAGCCGAAATGAAGAAACTTTGCTTAGCTGTTTTTTTTCCTAATGTTGACTAAACCCCATAAAAGGACATAAAAACACATTAAAATCTTTGACATGGAGTTTTATGCCACAGCTACAATCCCCATATTGCTAGCAAGACAAAGACCTAACGTTACATTCAGGCTAATCTAGGCTATGAAAGGAGGCTAACTCCTACTATTTGTTGTTGCTAATATTAGCGAAGTGACAAGCGGTACACAAATAGCATAAACTACTCATAAATCACTAAATAACAACGCACATTTCCTCACTAATTTATTTAACCGCGGATAATATGTTGTACTCAGCAAGTGAGAGTAAAATAAATCATTAAATCTGGTGCTAACTTGCTAACACTAGCTGTGCCACTGCTAGCTACCGTTACACGAGAAATAATAAAAAATACACCAACCAGACGCTGAGTGATTATAACACCATGTATCATCTTACCTCTGTGAGCTTTTGGGGGAAAATAACAATCTCACGGCGGTAAGAAAATAAATACCCCACAGGGGATCTCCGGTATGATGACTCTACACACCGAAGTCCTCACACTGGGAGTCGGAGTGAGTTTTACTGTAATACCGACTCTGACCACTAGAGGGAGCCAACAAAGCGTCAATGTTCAATACTTACGGCTGAATCCTAAATTCCTCGTTACTTCCTATATAGGTGCCCTACGTAGATGATCGAGTAATAGATAGTTATGGACAATATGTAGTGCACCACATTGTGTTCCATTGTATTATTTGAGATCCAGCCATAGGTGGATCTAATATGAAATCAGAGGTGGCTAGGGTGTGAACCTTCCACACGATACGATTCTTAGGCAACGATTCGATATTTGGCGATAACACTGTATCTGCTATAATACTATATGAACAGATTTAGTTGCCTCCAATGAATGTGACCAATTTTGTTCAGAATCTGGGGTAGGCCTGCTGTCAGTTTATGTATGATGATGACATAGTGACATATTATGTTAACATATTAACGTAATATTTGAAGTATCATAGTTATTGGCAAATCACCTTAATAGCCAATTTAGATATCTTTTTTTTTTTAAAGGCATATTTGAATACACCAGTTGTCTGTACTTTTACAATAATAATCGATTTATAACAAGGCTCTTGGCCACGGAGAGCTGCGGCATCGTCGGGAGTCGAACTTGCGATCTCTGGATGATAGGATACGCTTTTCTGTTGATTTATTTTAAACATTGCCTTTTAAATTGATTTATTGCTCCAAGTCATCTGATTGTTAAACCCCTAGTGGTGGCTGAACATTACATCTTTAATACTGTTCTGGGTTGTCAGGGTTTTTTTTGTTGTTGTTTGTTTGTTTTGCTTTTTTTAACTGCACGGGACTATTTATTTGTCCATGTGTTCATGTTTAGCTGTTTTGCATACACTAAAATAAACTAAATTTGCCTAGAGTTCTATCTATCTGACAAATTTATGTCTCTGATGAAGTCTTGACTCTGACTGGTCAAATGTTTTTGATTCATTTTCAATAACAGCGGCTTTAAAAGTCAAACCTGCAAGGCAAATCACAGGTTTATATTAATGTTCTCTTTCTAATACGTCATTACTTCATAGCAACGGCCTGTTTACAAGGACTTGTCCAGAGATTTCACATAAACAACATAAACATGTGTTGGTATTTAACAGAAAATAGTATAATCCTTAATATGGTGAATGTTTCTGTAAGGAGATATTTATTTAACATTTATGGAAGGAGTCTCCAGTGTCAGTAAGAGATGCTGTAGCGGTCAATACGTTTTCCACCATGGGAAAGTCTTTGGGACTGAGAACATCGAACAACAAGTTTAGTTTTGTGGTCTTATTAAGAGAAAAACAGAACGATTAGTGAATGAACAACAAATGTAACTTAAAAAGTATGACATGTCATTTAGTGGGAAATTAAAAATGGTAATTTTTGGCAAAGGGCTGTGGTATAAGAGGAATAACACACTTCAGTGCATGGAAAATAAGCCAGTTCAGGGTGGTAACTCGCATTACACATTAACTTACATCACATCACCCTACTGTTGATTA
Source organism: Parauchenoglanis ngamensis (assembly GCA_030014255.1). Lineage (NCBI taxonomy): Eukaryota > Metazoa > Chordata > Actinopteri > Siluriformes > Auchenoglanididae > Parauchenoglanis > Parauchenoglanis ngamensis. The sequence continues at coordinate 79,475 of JAQMYM010000025.1, forward strand.
TTTTCCTATAACAGCACATCCCCAAGTGTTCTATTCTTTACATATTACATAAAGTAATGGACACATGAAGCAATCTTCTCTCATATGGACACATTCCCATTCCTAATAACTTCCTTGGACACATGGTCCATCACAGGACAGCCTGCAAACACACATTCACACACTCATTCCTCACTAGGAACAATTTAACATTTGCCATCCACCCACTGCATGTTTTTGTGAAGTGAGAGGAAACTGGAGAACCCATACAGACATGAAGAGAACATGACAAACACATGCACACAGACAGGAACCTGAGCACAGGATCAAGCATGGAACCCTGGAGCTGTGATGCAGCCTCGCTACCCACTGCATCATCATCATTATAATACTTTAATACAATAACCTTATAATATAATATAGCTGGGATGGGAAGTATTATATAAAATCCCATACTGGTTGACTACTAAAATTAAAGCAATACAGAGATTTGTGGGCGGCATGGTGGTGTAGCGTGTAGTATTGCTGTCTCCGGGGTTCCCAGTCCAATCCAGAGCTCAGGTGACTTTCTGTGTGGTGTTTCACACATTCTTGTTTCCGTGGGTTTCCTCTGGGTTCTCCAGTTTCCTCCCACCTCCCAAAAACATACCAGTTGGTGGATTGGCTACTCTGAGAATGAGTGTGTGAATGAGCCCTGGACTGGCATTTCATCCAGGGTGTATTCCTGTATCACAACCAGTATTCCCAGGATAGGCTCTGGATTGAACACCACCATAACCAGGATGAGTTGGTTACTGAAGATGAATTGAGAATGAGCATTCACCCTTTCAGATTTCACTATAGCAGCACTTCACCTTCACACAGATTCTCACTCAAGGAATTGATTCACACCAGAACTCTTCTAGCCAAACAGGAGCTTCTTATTAGGCTTAACATCATATGATGAGATGCTGGAGAGGACTGGACCATTTGCCTTTTATTTCTTAAAGCACTGCAATGTGTGTGTGTGTGTGTGTGTGTGTGTGCAGTGTGTTTATGCAATCAGTGTATGCAGTGAAGAGAGTGGATAGCTAAAAACAGCTAGATTCTCCACATGACACAAATGTACTCCCCAGGCACTGACACTCAGAGTCTACAGGCTGCGGCTATGTGATCACATAAGATGATTAGCCCACACCAGACTCACACTCATCAGACCCCGTATGCTGCTCAAATACAGAGCAGAGTGTGTGTGTGTGAGTGAGAGAAAGAATTGTAATGGGAGCAGGGAATTTTATTATTCTCTCCTACTGTATGGAGACATTTACATTTAGCCATTTAATGTGACTTTCTGATACTAACCATACTGGAAAATACACATCTTACCTCACACAATGTTTTGTTGTATATTTATATATCTGTATGTGAATTAATTATATAGCACTTAACCTCTGATGGACGGGTGACAAATTACAGGAAAAATGCTATGATGGCATTTACTTCCTTTTGCTGGCATGCTTTGGAATCCAATTTGAGTGAAGCATCCTTGCAAATCAATACGAATTTGATCTGACTGATCACCGTTATCTTATGAGGATGCATTTCTCTCCTGATGGGGGTGGTCTGCTCCAGCCTGGCTCCACCCCCAATTACAGGGAGCTTATTATACCCCCTTTCCACCAACACAAACGAGGTGCTAGTGCTGGTTCAGAGTTGATTCAACTTTCTAAGAACCGGTTTGGTTTTCCACAGGCTAGAGAGCCACCAAAAAGCCATCTTGCTGTATACATCTGTACACATCTTTGCTTTCCCAGCAACACTAGTGCCAAACACAACAACAACAACGTTGGACTACATTGTCTCTTTGTAAGTGTTGCTCCTGACTTTGAAAGTCTACATTGGCATCCAAACTCGACTGATTCGATGTTGGTCAGAAATGGCGATCACAAAGTTTTAGTTGGTCAAGATAATCCTGCCCTCAGCCCCTGGCATAAACAGTTCTTGGTTCTAGAACATGTTGTTGTTGCTCATGATCCAATTTTCCGGGCCAAGATCCGGTTCTTTGGCTGTCGAATTGTTAAGAACTGGTTCAAGATTAGGCACCAGCTCTGAACCGGCCCTTGCCCTGCCTTGTTGGAAAAGGGGCATGAATGGTTTGATGAGGAGGAAAATAATGTAACTCATATGCTATTAACAGCCAATTGAACATCTATGAGAAATTTTGTAGCGACGTGTTAGACAACACTTTCTACCACCAGTGTCAAAACACAGACAGAGGGAATAGCTTTTGGAAGTATGGTGTTTGCATTTTCCACAGAGTTCCAGAGATTAAACTGTTTTGGTGGCTTGTAGTGGCTCAACACCTTACTATGTTGGTTTTTCCTTTAATTTGTCACTGTCTGTATAAATGCATTTCAACAATGTGACTAGATGGTTAACAAACAAGGAAATAAGATGTAGCCTTTGTCATCTTAACAGTTAAAACACACACACACACACACACACACACACACACACACACACACACACACACACACACACACACACACACACA
>JAQMYM010000025.1:84144-101654 GCA_030014255.1 Parauchenoglanis ngamensis
TGTCATATTAACAGTTAAAACACACACACACACACACACACACACACACACACACACACACACACACACACACACACACAGTGACTGAGCAGGAAAAGCCAGTGTTGCCTACTTTGCGCGTGCCCTCTTGATGCTATGTTACGCAGTAAGCGATCACGAGGATGTATACTGTATATGCAGAGTCAGCAAATTCCCTCCTGTGTGTGTGCTACCGTTCGTGTCCGAGTATGAGAGAGACAGGAAGAAAAAGCCACACCAAAAGGCTTTAATCTAATTTGCACTCCTTTTAACATCTGAATTATGTTGTTTGTTGTGGGGATGTATTTAATAGCCTGTGCATATTATTTAACCTTCATGTCATGAGGAAAGTTCAATTTACCACCACAAGATGTGTGTCAACTGGAAAAACCCACATGTTCACTTTCGAGAGCGTGCTTTGTAATGCGGGTGTTTGTATGTGTGTGTTTGTCCAGATCCAATCAAAAGTTTCCTTTTCATTACAACCTAAAAGCAGTTTTTGAGCTCCGATGAGCGGACACCAAAATATGACATGCCGAGCCCTTACCTGAGTCATCAGCCAGAGAGATGGTGGTGAACATTCCATCTTCGTCGTCCACTTCCCCCTCCATTTTTCTGAATGTGTGTGTCTGTGTGTATCGCCCAGATCCAGTAAAATCAATGCATTCTCTATAGTTCATTAAAGCACCTCCCTTAGTTCTTGTGTCTTACATTCTCTGTATGCTGTACTCTGCCTTTTGCACACACAAACACACACACACATGCTCACGCTATCAAGGCACACCTGAAGCCGTTGGGCCGCACCCTGTCAATTATTCAGTGTCTCCGCCGCAACTGGCCGGACCTGCGAGGTGGCTCAGGTGACATCGCCCTGAGGCAAGCACACTGAGAAGAGCAAAGAGTTCAAAGGTCACTCTCCTTGTTTTTATGAGTTTAAGCCAGCCCTCTGCACCAGCCATGCACATAAGGAAGACATGACTTATTGTTTTAATGAGTGACAGATTAACCACAGGAGCAGACCATACCACATTCAACATCGCTGCCTTAATTACTGAGCTCCTTGATCACCGAGGAGGGATCCAATTCACAGCCAATCTTCATTTATGGTTTTTATTATGATCAGGACTTGGTAACATCAGAGTCCCAAATTGCTCCCTGCTGCCTGGTAGGATATAATGGACTGTACACGCTGTCTAGTGCACTATATGGTGCAGGTTAACCATTCAAAATCATTTCTTTAAAGACCAACATGTTATATAGGACAATATACAGTATGAGTGTCCAAATACCTTTCTTCTGAGCTCCAGCATCTCTTTTCAATTGTTGAATGCCTAGAAAAAAAGTGCTGCAGCCAGCGTCTCATTTCAGAGCGCTCTGCTGTTTTTTTTGTTCGGCCGCTCCAAGAGTTGAAAACTTCAGAACTTTTCAGAAAACTGCTGGTGTTGTCACTGTCGCTCATTTTCAAGCAGCCAATCATATGGTGATTAGTGGTTATATGTTTTCAAGATATTGCTGTCATAAAAGCATAGTTTTTGTTTATGAAGCACTCAGATGAAACCAGTGCTTTTTATGCTTTGAAAAACTTTATATGGACACACACCTGAAGTGCTCCCCAGCGCCCTCTCAGCGCTTTTCTGCCAGAATAAACACTATGTGGACAAAAAATGTTTCTCAGCCAAAGGTCTAACAAAATATTTTAAGGTACAGTTTGTTTAGATGTTTAAAGATCTTTCAAGATCTATAGTAATCATATAGTTTCAAAAAATATCCTCGAATACAAACAGTGGCCTCCCTGCTTGGTAGTTATTTTGGGATAGAGGAGACCTAAACAGTGTGGGGGATTACCAAATTGGGAGAAAATTATATAATAATAATAATAATAATAATAATAATTAAAAAAAATAATAATTCTCAATATTGCTATGCTCTGTTTTGCCTGTTTGTTCTTTTCAGGTTTCTGTTGATATTTTTCCAGTTTGGAAATTAACCCCGCCCCCAACTGAAGCAGAGCTGATAAGCTCCACCCCTTTACCTTAAAAAGAAAGTCACAGGGCATGCACATCTGCAACACAGTGGGTGGTGTTGGTGCTTGGGAGAATTGGAAGGCTTGTCAAAGTGATCATTATTTTAATTGCTATTTTTCATCACACCCCCACATTAATTAAGTCACATATTTAATTGCGTTTGTGTTCAAAGTTACATGTTTTAAGTATGTGTACAGTATGTATGACTGAGATTTAGCTATATTAGCTAAATGTAGCCGATCTCCTCTTCGCAAATGCAATCTTTCACACAATTACATTCTCTTGTTACATTGTACTGTGAGCTATGAAATGCATCACAGAATACGTTGGATGCTCATCTCAGCGTGTGTGTACGGTCTTCATTAAGACTGCTCAGTATACTACTGAAAATATTGGGTAGTATGCAGATAGTAATATTAATAATTAGGATTAATATTTTTTTAAATGCATATAGCACCTTGCTGAGTCTGAAGACCACTTACAAACGAAGTGAAAAAGAGAAAGAGAAAAAAGATATATTATATAATTGAATTTTACACGAGGGCCAAAAATGAGCGGTCGTGGAGAGCTTGTAAAATAATACCCATGATGTTTATGATGATCCTGGCAGTTTAAATTGGACTGTGTTAAAATGCCCCTATGTGTGAATGAGTGTGTGTGCGTGTGTGTGTGTGTGTGTGTGTGTGTGTGTGTGTGTGTGTGTGTGTGTGTGTGTGTGTGTGTGTGTGTGTGTGTGTGCCCTGTGATGGACATACTTCCCACGAAGTGCATATTCCACTCTTGTGCCCAGTGTTCCTGGGACTGGCTTCAGATCTCTGATCAGGATGCAGCAGTTACTGAAGATTAATGAATGACTTACGCCTATTAAGATTTTACCAAAGAAGCTATTAAAGAAAATTGAAATACTCTCAGCATGCTGCAATGAAAGCATGAACCATAGTTTCGGCACCTTCTAAATGAAGAAAGAAAGTCACGTCTGTTTTGAAGCTGAAGAAAATCACTCTTCGTAAAACAGGGCGCATTAAGGAGAGTGCAAAATTAAACATGAATCCATGATTGCAAACATTACAATAACACTATCAGTGTAAATGGAGAGTGCAGTGCACTACATCGTAACGCCGCCTGTCAAAGACCATTATGAGTGGTTGAAGTTGCGTAGTTATGAATTCATTAAACACGTCCATTTTGAATTACTCCTCAAGCACATCCATTTTGTGCCCTATCAACAAACAAATCAAGCTGTAATGAGCTCAGGCCTCAACAAGCCTCACAGGACTATATGTACCATCTAGTCAGAGTGTTCACTGTCAACTGCTGTAAACTGACAACAACAACATGTAGACACACACACACACACACACACACACACACACACACACACACACACACACACACACACATACATGCACTCAACAACACAGGTTTAGCTCTAGCTTTAATGGGCTTGCAAATGAATGTTAATGATGCTGATACACTGAACAAATGAGATTAATGACACACAGATTACACTCCCAAACAAGCACAGAGAGAGAGAGAGAGAGAGAGAGAGAGAGAGAGAGAGAGAGAGAGAGAGAGAGAGAGACACTTCAGCTGAAAAAGTGATAGCGACTAAAAATACAGATACACTCATCTAATATTTCTCATTACAATATTAAATAAGATTAAATTAATATGAGGCAAATAACTGGCAGATCCTTTAGCTTATTTCAAATTCTGCTGTTTCTTTTCTAGAAATAATACATTACTTCTATAGATCATTATTCTTTTTTATTCTTTCTGTAGATATTTATTTCTTTTCTAGAAAGGTGAAGAAATATATAAGAATGGAAAAAAGCCATTTTAAGCTTGAAATTAATAATAATATCTAGAAATAGAGTTAATAATCCTTGATTTGCTTTATTAAAATATCATAATTATAAAGAATAAACAAATTTAACTATATAGAGCTGGGGTAAAATGCCCCCCACCTGTTTTTCCTAAAATAACCACTAGACTGAGTCAAGTTACGGTTTTATTGTTGCTATGGACTGCGTTGCCAACAGTGAAATACTGTACATGTATCCACAGAGAAGCTTACACTGGCGAAGTACTTCAAGAAGAACAGATTTCACAATAAAGTATACTAATGTTCAGCAGTCAGAAAAACAATGTTTAAAGGCTTGTTATTTTCAGGACATCATAGCTGTCAATGATGTGTGAATAGTTAATAATTAAGTGGATAGTGAGTTTAGTTAATTTTTTGAATGGGAAATATTGTTTTATTTTAAGAATGTCATAACTTTTTTGAAGCCAAAGCCTGTGGGGTAAAATGCCTCCCAGGCAATCATGATTACTGCAGTTAACTTGTTATGACCACCAAATCCATTGATTTTCACTAAATGTAGACTCATTAGGTGTTTGTGTCAAAAGAGAAAAACTACCTCAAGTTAGCATCAGCTAGTTAATACTAGCTAATTAGCTTACATAGGCTAGCTAGGAAAGTTGGCTACTGGTAATATATTCGTCTAAGATGGTAGCCTATAATTATAAATAAATAATTAGAATTGAGAATTAAAATATTGTAATAATTCAAAATGATTTTCTATATTTCAGTGCTCCAGGATTGATTTAATTTACTTAAGTAGCACTAGTAGTATGTAGTATTATTTATTGATTTGTCAGGCTGGAAGCAATTTACCCCACATTGGGGGCATTTTGCCTGACCATTTAGTCCCCCCACCCACGTCCCCTCTTTCTACAAATTATTATTTTGCAAACATATAGACTGTGGACAATTTTCAAATCTTGTTTATACTTCATCTCATTGTCACTCAAAAATACGATAACAATTTTTATAAATGAATGATATGTTTATTCTACTATTTCTAGGTATGTAAATATTTCTGGATGAATTTAAGTTTGAAATGGAAATGGAATTATTCTATTGATGGATCATTTTAGAAACGAATACTTGAAATTCACACAAATCCAAGATGCAAGATGTTTTTGGTCACTAAGATATTTTGTGCATAAATGTGCTCTATTTACTTGTAATTTATTGATGTTGAGACATAAGCGAACACTATAGTGTTCCTGTATATTTCAACAGTCCACTTGTAAATGCCAGATGTTTACATCTGTTACATCTATTCCTACTTTTCCTCAGGCAAAGGATTTGACCTTTAAGGTAAAACAAATGAAATATAATGGTATAAAGAAAAATGCTGTAAATATTAATCAGGACATTTAGACATATATCTACGTCCAAGTAAGCATATGGAGTTTCGGTAATTGAGCTGGAGATTGTGGCGCCACCTGGTGGAAAGCTGCAACACTGAATCAGATGTCATTACTGGATCATATTTTGACAGAGGTGCTTCTGAGAACAGGCCACAGTATACTTTTGATAAACTGACACTCAGCCAATTTAAAGTGGATCTACCATACACTTTTCACTTATTTTATATTATTTCATGATATACCTTTGTAAAGTTTCTGAGTTTTTTGTTGAAAAAAGGCCTTGGATCTTTTTTCCTCATGCTGTTTTAGCATGGTATTAAAAACCTACAAAATAAAACAGGCTGATTTTGAGAATTGTGCCTTTAAATTTTAATATGTAAATAAGGTCATTGTGATTGGCTAACAAAATTTGCCAAGTTAGCCAATCAGAGTGAAGATATTTACATATTAAAATTTAAAGGCACAAACCACCAAATCAGCCTGGCTTATCTGATTACCATGAACTAAATTATTTAAAAAAAAAAAAAAAAGGCTCACAAACTTTACATAAGTGTCTCTTGGAATAATATAAAATGTTAGAAAAGTCTATAACATACCTTTAAATCTGACTTTTTTTCTTTCATACTGATTTTTGCATATCTTTATTCTTTATGGTTTTACCCTTATTTTATCTCTGAAAAGCACATTAAATGACCTCTGTCTATGATAATGTCCTATATAAATAAAGCTTGACTTGATTTGAAGTGGTGAAAATCCTTCCTCTGTATAATTACTGCTTACAGGAGCTCACCTCTGTACATGCAGGCTAACGAATTTATCAAAATCACACAACAAGGAAGTTGTGACCAGTATAAAATCTGACACACAGTTTAATTACACCAAGTTTTAAGTTAGTTAGTGTTATTTTAATCCCAGTTCTAAATTAGACCCAGTGTTAAATGACACATTTATTCCCAGTATAAAATGAAACACATTTGTTAAATTAGCCTTAGTGTTAATATAACCTCAGTGTTAAATTATTCTGTTTAATTAGGTCTAGTGTTAGACCTAATGTTAACCTAACCCCATGTTGAATAGAACCTGTGTTCATTTAACCACAGTGTTAAATTATTCTGGTCCTATTATTATATTAGACCTAGTGTTAAATGAGAACTGATAGAGTTGTCCCAGTATAAAATTAGACCCAGTATTGAATTTAATCCAACTATAAACATATACCAAATGTTAAATCAGACCCAGTATTACATTAGACTCAGCATTAATTTAATTCCAGTGTTAAATTAGACCCAATATAAAATTAGACCCAGTTTTAAATTAACCCAGTGTGAACTTAATCCCAGTACAAAAGTATACCAAATGTTAAATGTGAAATCAGACCCAGTATTACATTAGATCCAGTGTTAATTTAATTCCAGCATTAAATTAGACCCAATGTTTAATTAGACCCAGTGTCAATTAAATTTAATCCCAGTATAAAAATACACTATGTGTTAAATCAGTCTCAGTATTAAATTAGACTCAGTGTTAAATTAGACCCAGTTTTACATTAGACTCAGTGTTAAATTAATTCCAGTGTTAAATTAGACCCAGAAGCTATTCATTCAGTGATTATCTGACTTCCTATTTCTTATCATTTCCACATGGCTTGAAATTCAGCTCGAATGACTGCTCATCAGTCCTTCACACACCACCTTACATTTACTAAACACTGAAACTAGAAAGTACCTATTAGTATTCACTAACCATAACAGATCTTAAATTTGTATAATTACTTCCAAGTAATTCCATGGTTACAATATGCTTTAATAAAGCCACTAGTTTCATTATTAAAGTTTGGCCTCCTGAGATCTTTAAAAAGTGCTGAAAAAGCCTCAATGTAAAATTAGACTTAGTGTGGAATTGGACTTAATGTTTAGTTGTGCCGTGTTCAGCCTGAATTAGCTGCAGAAAATAGTAGCGTAAATTAGATCATTGCATTTGTGCAGTGTAGTGTTTCAGAAAGACTCAAACCTTTGCAGATTTTTGTAATGAGCTCCTTCCACCACTGTAGGATCCAAACCACAATCTCTCATTTACCAGGTGGCTGTTTTTAGCAGCTTTTAGTGCTTTTGGATGGGGCCACTCCATCTGGAGAGCTCTAGAGGCCTTCAGTTTACGGGTTTGTAGATTACATGGCAGAGAAATGCTGCTAACATGTGAGCTTAATGCTAATGAAAACTACAATGTCTGGCCTCACATATCACAAATTTTGTCTGCTTCAATACTGAACACGAAACAGTGTGTTCTGATCAGCTCTTACAAAGTGAAAGAAGAGAGAGAAAAACATGCAATGACTGGGTGAGAATGTTTCCTAAGGAGGATAGGGAGGGGGAAATCAGACAGTAAAAAATAAATAGGTAAATTTGGTTTCAGGAAAGGAAAGACAGACTCTCTCTCTCTCTCTCTCTCTTGCTCTCTCTCTCTCTCTCTCTCTCGCTCTCTCTCGCTCTCTCTGTCTGTTGTAACTCACTGTGAGTTAACAGATGCCTGTGGTTTGCAACAGCTCTCCTGGTAATTGTAAAAACACTCAGTCCATCTAAATTTTGGAAAGGCAACAGCCACTGCCAAACCTCTGACTTTTTATATCAGCTTTGCCTTCATTGGAAATTATAGCTGGGTTTAACTCTAATTTAACTCTTAACAGGTCAGATTTACACCTCTCAAATGCCATCCAGTCACTTGAAAACCATCCAGATGATGTTCTGCCTCTGCTAAGTCCATAAGATGGTACTTAAACGCTGTTCTATTTGTTGTGATTGCTTAACTTTTCAGGTTCATACCATATCTGTGTGTAATCCTACTGAGCAACAGGTGACAATCCTTTCACTATTTATATTTGTGACACAGAGTCACAACAAAGGTAAAATGAAATGATATTTTAATCAAGATTTTCTCAGTTTTATTCAAATGAATACAAATTAAAAAGGCAAATCTGAACAACTGGCTCAAGTTGTTTCTTTGACCAATCATGTGGTCGAGGTTTTTTAGATTTCCTTTAGTTCCAATTTATTTAAGTGTGACCAGGCCAGAAAAAACTATGCATATATAGTCTTATATATCATATATAGTCGAGGAAATGTTTCCGTATCTAGAGTAGAATCACCATCTTTCAGAAACATACTCAGAAAAATACAATTCTAACATAGACAGATAACAGGCGATGTAAAACTAATGTAACTTGTGGTGTAATTAATTATTTTCAACAGGAATTAAATAAATAATGCATTACCTTTTTAGTGACTTGCTAGTGCGAACATAGTATTGGGTTGGTGTTTAGTTTGAGTAAATGAAAAGTGACATTATCAAGTGGATAAAGTTAACATTTGATTAGTTAAACCATGTTTGAAGCCACTGTAAAAGCTCACACCTGTGACCGCATCACAATAATTGAATTCTGTATTAATGTGCAGGCTTTAAAGCAACGAAACTGTTACTATTAACCCACAGTTTTGTCCATATATCTGAATCCTTGTCTGTTATGTTGCTTTACAAAAAGCTTACTTATCAACAGAGTACACTGTGTGGTGTGGAAAGTGTTTTTACAGTGAATATCATTACTAATAAATTAGATTATTTATTGAACATTGGTATTTTTGCATATTGTTTTTGTTGCCATTTTATAAAAGTAATAAGCCACTTGAGGGTGTGTTACAAGGGTTTTATCACGTTTGGTGCTCACTAACACTCATACCCCTGATGAAATCACTGTAACACAAACCCTCTTATGTGATCTTTCTCTCTTGCTTTCACACATGACGAAGAGTCACGCTCTCCCCTCAGTGCCTGTGCACTAATGTGCTAACATTGCTACACCCAGAGCACAAGTGCACTGGGAGGTGGAGGTGCCCTTTCACCCATATTGCACTGAGTCAATTTTGGGGATGAAGATGAGCGTGGGATGAGAAGAGTGGCCTTGTGGATAAGTGTAAGGGTGATGATGAGGGTGCTAGTTTGACAATGAGAAGGACGAAGGACTTAGTGTAGGTAAGATGAAGAAGAATCCAATTTTGAGGAGAGGATTGAGCCGAGGGATGAAATGACCAGATGAAAGAAAGAATGGGGAAAGTTTGAAAAATGAGAGGAAAGAGTGAGTTTATGAGGACTTTGGTCGCAGATAAGGAGAAGAGTAGCAAGTGCAGGAAAGCTAGTGAGGATAAGAAGGAGCAAGTTTGTGCATTAGATGGTTCATTAGTTTGTAGGTGTAGAGGAAAAGAGGAGAAGAGATGGTGTGAGTGGGTATGGGAAGAGGAGGTGGAAGTGAGCATGTGGTTAAAGAAAGTGGAGGAGGAGAATAAAGCTAAGAAACAAGGAGGAGGAACTGTAGGACAGAGGAAAAAGAAGCAAACCTGATGAAGTGGAGGAGGGAATGAAGGGATAAGAAGAAGGGAAAATGTCTTATTCTAGTTTTGTTTCCAGAGCCAGCTGAGTACCAATCTGCCAACACAGCAGAGTAGCGCAGCACGCAGAAGTTTCAAGTTTCAACACAACAGTTTGCCAAAAACGGTTTCCAAATCACACCTTGTTCCTTTTTTTAGTAGAAGATGAAACTAAAAAGAGTTGGTAAAGGGATGTTCTGTCTTCCTCTCTCTCTCTCTCTCTCTCTCTCGCTCTCTCTCTCTCTCTCTCACATACACAAATTAAAAACAGCAATTTATAAGGGAAGGTAGAAGAGAGCAATCAGCCAGGCCATAAAATTACTTTTTTGCAGTAATAAAAACATCACAATGCTGCACTAATCTCTGCCTGGGAGTGTGTTTAGCTGCATTCCCCAAAAAGAAGAAATAAAAGTTGATTTATCATCTCTTTAGCATTATTAGGTAAGGTGTAAAACACTTGGGGGTGTGCTGTTAAAGTAAATTAATCAACAGGGTACTGTGATGCTTCCCTACACAAAGCAGTGTTACTCTTACCAATCTTAAGAGGATTACTTTCTATAAATGCACATGCTGAAGTGTTTTTTTCCCCCCTCTTACACCACAGCAAATTGCCAATGAGTGCAAAGTTATATTTATTAATGAACAGCATTTTGTGTTTTTAAACTATTTATAATTACGTCTAATTCTTTTGAACATCTACAAGATAAGGTAGTTCCTGTTTTTTCCTCATCAGTCTTACGTTTCTCTCTTAAAGGCAAAAAAAAAACCAAAAAAAGACACATTGAAATGTTACTGAAAAACCAGAAAGTCAGCTATCTTAAAGACTTTGAAGTGATAGAAAAGTTACTGATACAAAGCACTGACGCAGGAGACTTCTTACATAAATGTTACATAAAGTTTCACCATATCAACAATTTTACAGTTTTTTAACAACATGTTATTTTTTAATTATTATTAGTCTTAGGGTGGGGCGGCACGGTGGTGCAGTGGTTAGCACTGTCACCTCACAGCAAGAAGGTCCTGGGTTCGCCCGCCTCTCGCCCTAAGATGCTGGGATTGGCTCCAGCTTCCCCGCGACCCAGATGGATAAAGCGGTATAGATAATGAATGGATGGATTAGTTAGTATTGAAAGTTTGACAAGCAATATCATTGCATCATAAGATTCTGTTGTCTGATGTTTTTTTTGGACCACTACATGAAATTATTGCAGTGTACTATTACTGAATGTACTGAATTTAGTCAGGACTTTCCTTATTATTAGGAATCATTCAGTACTCCGGTATCCGAGGAGTCTGGGTGGTTAAGATTCTTCTCTGAGCATGTTTCAGGTGCAAAATAATTAAATATAAGACCAGATATGTGTTCAGCACTCATCCTCCTAACAGAAGTAGAAATCTGTATTATTTTTATGCCCAGTGATAATGACATCTCTGAGTCTGTGTGTATCCTGCAGGTTGGAGATGAAGAGTCTCGGGAACACCTAATCAAAACCCACTACATGGTGCGAGTGGCCGAGCTCACTACCCAGCTGCAGATGTCCGACAGCAAGGCTGTACACTTTCACGCAGAGGTGAGCACCCTCGTTTTAACTTTATGAGATAAGGAGCACTTTAATAACGATGTCATTGTAACGTTTTCGCCAGATAACCACTATTAATAACCGCTTGGCTGTCTGATGACAGTTACAGCTAAAATTAAATGGACACGGTTTCATTTTAAAGTTTATCATCATTACATCATATTGCCTCATGCTGTTGGTTTTGCTTTCCCCTGTAGTGCCGAGCGCTAGCGAAACGTCTGGCCATCGCAGAGAAATCTCGCGAAACTCTCACAGAGGGGATGAAGCATGCCAATCAGAACATCACATCCCTGCAGGTAATAACACACAGGAACGCTAAGCTGAACAGCAGGTAAATAGCCATAGGTAAAATGAAGTCCTAGTGAAAAGTTTTACCTTTTTTACCAAAGGTGCCTTTAACACCGGATGATTTTGGAGGTTTTTATGTTGGTTTTTTAACAAATTTTTGTTTGTTAAACAGGGACTGTTATAAGTACCTGATACCGGAACTTTGAGCATCAGCCGATATCAGATGTATATCTGATACACACCCAATATTGTTTTCTTTAAAAACTACTAAGCATTAAATTTTTCTTCATCACAGTTTAACTCTTTCACACAAAAAACAATCACCTACATTGTAAATGGAATAAAGTGTAAATATATTAAAATCAATCATAATCAGTTGAGTCTCATTACATGTAGGCATTTCCAGTTCCAAAAATATTTCTTTCCTCAAATCCATTTCCAATTTTTTCCGTTTGTTACTGGATCCGATATCCCATCCATCATTTTTTTGCTGAAGTCAGCGTGATACCGATAAAACTAGCATCACCTGCTAAAAAATAATCAGCTGCTAATCAACTGAGAACCCTTAATAAACACACACGCAAACACACACATGCACACTTACTTGAATCAGCTTTGTTGGACAGGATGAACTGAGCACAACCAAGAGGAGCTACGAGGACCAGCTGAGTATGATGAGCGATCATCTCTGCAGCATGAACGAAACCCTGAGCAAACAGCGCGAGGAGATCGATACACTCAAACTAGGAAACAAGGTCAGCTCTTTAAAGGCACCTTTCAGTACAGAACAGTTTCTAAAGGTTGTGTGATTATTTAGGGACTGTGTGTTGCTTCCCTGGCTGCTGCTCTTGGATAATAATGCCCTTAGTTACTGGATAAATAGATGAATATTTTTTATTTATTCTATATTTGATTTTATTATTCAAATTAATAAATGGAATTTATTATAAATAAATATATAATATATTTAATAGTACATGCAATAAATAAACTAACAAATAAGGAATTTTTGCCACTGAAACCACTAACAATAAACTCTGTGGTTTCTGATAAACGATATTATCAGCCATTACCCACCCCTTGGGGAAAAAAAAGGCAAACGTGACTTCATTCAAATAGAAATGTATTAAAATATTGTGCATAGTACAAAAAGAGTCAAGCAGGCCTAAATGTATGTAGATAAAAAACATTACAACGTACAGAATTAATTTAATTAGACAGATATTAATTAAATATCTGTTCATCTGGAAACGTGCATATTTATTAGTTATGTGTATTCAAGGTATAGCCTACTAAATTAGAAAAAAAGTTTAATCCATGTTCAAATATAGCTTATATGCAGTATACATTAATGGAATACATTGGGATAGATTTATTTATTTATTTTTAATTTAGGAACTGTACAAAAATCATTTCGGTAATAATTTTATATCTAAAATGGCATGTACATGTATGCCATTATTTTACGCATACAACTAAAACTGACTTTTTTTAAATAGCTGACTGCCTTCATCTGGTCTACACACTGCTAATCTGCTCGACTCTGCTTGGGTCAGCTGATTGTTGTGTGTCAACAGTGGAGTTACACTGTCCCCTCTGGTGGACAAACTACACAACAACAACATTTATAACGCAGTCAAAGTATCCATCTTCCGTCGCTCCGTTTCTTTTTTTATTGCTGTTTATAAGCTATTGTAAACACTGGTACAGATTTATCTGCAATTAGCTTATATCGGCATGCCGGATTATTTGTCGGGCTCAACTTGAAATCACAATTTCTTTCTTTGTTTGTTTTTAAATGGAAATGCACAATTTTACTCACCATTGTTCGCTAATCCCTGCATACAGTTTCTTTTATAAAAAAACATGAGTGCGCGTGGATATAAATGTAGAAATGTTTAGTTTAAGATGTTCTACTACCTGCAGCAGAGCCTTATTGGTAGAAAAAGATGTTGCTTTACTGCAAATGTTTAAATATCTGTGGTGTTAAAAGCTGTTTTTTTTTTTTTTTTTTAGGGAAACTCCAAGAAGAACAAGGGCCGGTAGCTTGGTTTGCAGTCGATCATCCAGTGTGACTGAAGGAGGACCGGGGACCACGCAGATTTCTCTAAATAAACACACACACACACCTGGCAGAGACACATGTAGACATAACTGACCAAACATGACATTTTTGTTTTATTTTACTTTTCATCGAGTGCGAGTGGAAAACTGACAATTCAGCGCGTTGTGCTTTATTGCCGTTTTTCCACGCAGGCATAACAAAGACCCCGAGTGTGCAGACCGGGCTGAACGATCATGTTCTGATTATATTGCAAGTATAACTTTGACTACACAACCTGCCTGACATTTTCATTTGACCGTTTCTTTATCACATGGGTGTCGACTTTTCATACTTCCTGTTTGAAGACCCTGATTAGTTTCCATAGTTACTGAGGACATTAAAACACGCACATGTAATGTCCTTCTGTCCTTAAAATTATGCTATTACAATGTAGTAAATAACAGTGATTGATTTTTTTTTTTTTTTTTTTTTAAGTTGAAGTCAGCCTGTTTTGTAATGTTTATCAAAGCACTGCTCACGTTGCAGAAGCATCTGCACTCTCTTTATTACTTGTTTCTTCTTTGTATGAGAGATGCTTTACTGATAACACTGACACTGAGAGTTTCAAAATACCAAAATTGCTTAAAACTTTAATGGTTTTGAAATGGTACCTTTTTTTAAATTTTTTTTTTTATTCAAAATATGTATTTCTACATTATTTCTATACAAATAAGAAACGTTATAAGAGATATCCTAGTATTTTCTGTAACCGAAAAATTTAACCCTCGCTCTGCATTATATGGCATTTTTAAAAATGTACAGCAGATAATGTACAGAAATCTGGGATATCGTAGTACAGCTATGATACAGTGAAAAAATTATTTTCCCGACTGCTACTCTGCATGCAGTGATTTCTCGTGACGTGAAATCTGTGAGTTAAACACATGCCGATGTGCAAGTCACCACAATATTTATATAACTCTCTGTCCCGCATTAGCAGGAGTGTGTGCTTATCCTGAATAGCTGATCCTGAACGTTGATAGCACACAGTGAGTTTTATGAATAGAACATTTCATTTTGTGTCATAGCTCTGCGAAATATCATAACTGTTATAAAATGGTGTATTATGCAACCCAAGAGATCTCACACACACTTATAGTCCATATTAAATATTAATATTAATCCAGTACAAGTCCGTACCTCAGTAGTACTTAAGCATGTAGCCAGAGATTATAATCAGTGATGTAGAGAGCTGTTAAACGTAAAAGCTCTCATTGTGATTAGCTGTGAATGCTAAAGCGATAGAAATATGCACTGGGCAGAATTTTCTGTGAAAAGAAAAAAAAAACACATTCAAAGTGAAAAAGAAAACGTTAATGTGAATATATGTTTAATTCATATCTTGTCTTATATGTTGATTTTTTTATTTCCTCTACCACCAAACATTTATACAAAGGCTTTCTTTTCTTTCAACCAGTGAAATCAGTGTTGTGTAAGATTTATGTACAGATAAATATCATCCAAGCACTGTAGAAGGATACGAGGCAAAACTGACGCTCCGTTTTTACGCTCTGTGACGATCCATGATTAACGAATCCTGAACCTCTTTTTTTGTTTGTTTGTTTGTCTTTTTTTTTAAATGGTTGTGAATCACCAGTGACCGTTCTCTTCAAGTTTACACTCGTCTTTTGTTCAGAACGAGACTCCGAACTGCAAACGATTTGCCCGTTTCATCTCCACCACTTACTGATCGCATAACAATACCATGTAAACAAAACACATGACATGAATAATAAAACATGTATTAGAATGGTCTATTGCTTTCACTTCATATTAAAATTAATCATTAGTCATTATAGCAAAGTTCTACTCTTTAAATGAAGCTTTTAATTCAGTCTGAAATTGAAAAATAGTAACTGTTATTTCAGTGAAAAGTAACTTTGTTTACCATTAGAAAGGTTTCATTTAAATGTTACCCTGCTTAAAGTCTCAAGGCGTACTTAAGGTAAATATTCAATATTTGCCGAAGTCCGTAGTAACAAATTACATATACTCAAATAACAGTACTGTTTTTGCATAAAGTCATAGTACTTTAACTTTTTTTTTTTTTTTTAATAATATATTAAAGCTAGTTACATTTTTATTTTTTATGTCAGCATTAATATAGAATGTTATAAGACTATTAAAGGACAATTTGCAGATTTTACTCCGTCAGATCTTTGTTGAAACTCAATATGTTGGGCAGCAAATTATGGGTCGACTGAGATTTTATTTTCAGGACTGGAACGGATAGCAGTTATTAGTAATCGAGAACACTGATAACCAATAATGGGGCCAATATTCATTTGCTGTAACTTGAAGATTTACAAGAATTAAATTCTTACATTAAAGGTCCTCTATGTAGAATTTAGGGGGATCTATTAGCAGAAATGGAATAAAATATTCATAAGTATGTAGTGTATAATTACCTGTAACTACAAATTGTTGTGTTTTCATAAGCTTAGACTGAACCCTTTATATCTACACTGGAAGCGGGTCCACCTGTAGGTTGCGGACAAACCTCTAGAGAGCACCTTCTGTGGTTCATGTTCGTACAGGTGGCCGCGTGAATCTGGAAGGAAGCACCAGAAGGATGACAAACGACGACAAGGAAGACAAAAGAAGAGGAATCAGTGTTTGCTGTTGCTGGATAACAAGTTTGAGAACCAACTAACAAGTTTAATTATCAACTATTTCCAGCTTTAAGTGCTTTAAAGGAAACGGGATTATAATGATCTCCAAATATGTGAACCGAATCCTGTGGAAAAATCAGGATTTCCGTTCACTAGAACTAAGAGGCCAGAACCTGTCCCAGCAGGACGGTGTGCACAAAGCAGCTCCATGAAGACGTGATGTGTTTAAGGTTGGAATGGAAGAACTCGAGTGTCCTACAGAGTCCTGACCCAAACCCCACTGAACACCGTTGGGATGAAGTGGAACTGGAGCCTCCTCAAAATCCCAGCATCGGGTGCCTGACCTCACTAAAGCCCTCGTAGCTGAATGAACACAAACCCCCACAGCCACACTCCGAAACCTAGTGGAGAGCCTTCCCAGAAGAGTGGAGATAATTATAACATAACAGCAAGCACAGTGGGGAGTAAATCTGAAAGCTAAACACACATGTGGGTGTGATGACTATGTAGTGTAGCTTAATTTGAGGAATGAGATAGGCAAAATGGGAGAATTAAAGATTAAAACTTTAAAGGACAAACAGATCTGTCAGATATAAAAGCAAGAGTAAAAAGTGTGTTTTTAGTTTAGGTTTAAAAGCGACAACAACAACAACAACAACAATAAATAATAATAATAATAATGGGAACACTTTGGATTATTTGATAAGGTGAAAAAAAAATTAATTAGTGCTTATAAATGTTTAACATAATCTGACTGCTGGACAAAGCAATGTGCTGATGTCGGAGAATTTCATTGCCCAACTGAAAACATGTACATCATCATACACAAGAGTCTATAATGTCCCACGTGTGCGCCACGTGGTCTCACTGCGGTTTTTATACCGCGCATGCGCATTCACCCGACTGACTCCCGGAAGTAGAGATGTGGCTTGTTGTGTAAAAATAGAAACTAGTCCGTTCGTTTATTTTGTGCAAATTTGACACCAAAATGGGATCTACTGAACTACGAACAGAATTAGAAAATCTCCTCAAAAGTCTGAATATTGACTTTGTTTCTGTGGAACATCCGGAGGTAATAAATCAATCATTTTAAACTTGATATTAAAACCTGCATGCTGCCACCGGGTCTCTCTCTCTCTCTCTCTCGCGCACACACACACACACACACACACACACTCACTCACTCACTCACTCACTCACTCACTCACTCACTCACTCACACACACACACACACACACACACACACACAC
>JAQMYM010000025.1:109000-120595 GCA_030014255.1 Parauchenoglanis ngamensis
GCTGTTTGTGGTTAGACCACCTGTTGTCACACATGTGTGTGTGTGTGTGTGTGTGTGTGTGTGTGTGTGTGTGTGTGTGTGTGTCTGTGTGTGTGTGTGTTCGTGTTCTGGTGCAATGAGAAATGAAGCTCCAAACACCAAGAGAATTTATACACAGAGCTCTTGAAGGGTGTGGCCTTGTCTCAATTAGCAGTCATGCATATACGGTAATTAAACTCAGGTATTAGACCAGTTCTGAGTGTCTGTCTGATTGGATTTTTCTCAGTTACTCTCAGGATCAGAGGCAGACACAAATTTACACTATTTAAAAAGCAAAAAATTATGAAATGTAGAATAAGTCAGATGTGTAGAGTAAATGGTATACAATACGGCCATAAAAAGAATCAGAATCGGTGAAGGCCACATTGCAGAAATGTGACATTGTTAATATATTACAATACTAATGTGTTCTATATTTATTGCTAATTGCTGTTATGGTATCCTTTCCATGCTACCATAAACTGCTCCGTTCTGCTGTGCTCTCCAAAAGTAGTGTTTTGTTTTTGAGTTTAAAAATTGAATATGATACAATAGATCAGAATTTCAGTTTTCATTAAATTGGGATATTTACATCTCAATGTGCTAAAACAGCTTAGAACATGACACCCTTGGTGGCAGACCACCCAATTTTTAGGTGAGTATTGGAACAGATAGTCTAAAAGTAAATTAAAGTAAATAACACACAATATTTGGTTGCATATCCTTTACTTGCAATAACTGCATCAAGTCAGCGACCCACTCACCCACTCACAAACTGTTGCTTTCTTCTTTTGTGATGTTTTTCCAGACTTGTTACTGCAGCTTCTTTCAGTTGCTGTTTGTTTTGGGGATTTCTCTCTTCAGTCTCTTCTGAAATACACCCTCTATTAGGTTAAGGTCTGGTGATTGACTTGGCCAGTCTAAAACCTTCCACTTTATTCCCCTGATGAAATCCTTTGTTGTCCTGGCAGCGTGTTTTGAGTCATTGTCTTGCTGCATGATACAGTTCCGCCAAATTAGATTACATGCATTTCTCTATAAATTGGTAGACTGAATGTTTCTGCAGACTTTTAAATTCATTGTGCTACCCATTGAGCCCATTCCAGAAGCAGTCATGCAAGTCCAAGCCACGACACCACCACCACTGTGCTTGGCTGATGAGCTTGTATGTTTTGGACTTTGCTCTTCCCATAACTTTGGTTGAGGTTGAACTTGGTTTGAGAACTTTTGAATCTTATCTTTGTATTTCTTTGCGAATTCCAATCTGGCCTTCTGATAGTTAGTGCTGATGAGTGATTTGCATCTGTTTCCTGTATATTTCTGCTCTTGAAGTCTTCTTTGAATGGTAGATTGTGACACCTTTACTCCTGTACTGTGGAGGTTGCTGGTGATGTCACTGATTGTGGTTTGTGGGTTTTCTTCACAGCTCTCATAATGTTTCTGTTATAAACTGCTGTTGCTTTCCTTGGCCAACCTGTTCAGTGTCTGGTTGTGAGTGCTCCACTGGTTTCTTTTTTTTTAAGGACATTCAAAATTGTTGTATTGACTATACCCAATGCTTGTGCAATGGCTCTGATCGATTTTCCATCTTTTCTGAGATTCAGAATGGCTTGCTTTTCTCCCATAGACAGCTGTCTGGTCGTTATGTTGGTTTATCCTTTTTAACAACAAATACAGTGTTCACAGGCAAAACCCAGGGCTCAAACTAAAAGTAGGCATTCAGAGCTATTACTTGCAGAAACAAACAATCTAACAGGACACACCTGAGCCACAGGAAACACCTATCAGTCATGTGTTCCAATATTTTTTGATCACTTGAAAAATGTGTGGGCTCAAATAATGGGTGCATTAACACATCTAGAGGAAAATATCAGGAAATGAAAGCCGAAATTCTGATCTATCATCTATGAAATCACAGGTTTATATTAATGCATTTGTTGTAATTTGTTTGTGTTTCTAAAGCATCATCTTACACAGGGACTTCCATGGCAGGCGGTCTTCATTAACAGATAGAAACATGTGTAAGTACTAATACGATGAAGTTTTTTTGTGCAAAGATGTTTATTTAACATTTTCTAGAAGGAACCTCCAGTGTCAGCATTTTGTAACAGCCAGTGCTAAAGCTGTACCTTTTTGGCCAGAGGACTTTGTGTTTTGTAGTTTCTCAGTAACATGCTTAAAGAAAAAGAGAGAGAAAAGGAGTGAAAAAGAAAGGCTGTTGAGGGAACCATGTTTATATAATATACAGTAATTGATAACGGGAAGTAGCTTGTTTAGCATGCATTGTATAACATTATATTATATTGTATTATATTATATTATATGCTAATTATAAATGGATGAAAAGCACACCAGGTTATTCTTTAGTTCATAAAAATTGTTCATGAGTAATAAAACATTTGAGATATGTTGCTGTTGAAAAATAGTAACTCTACTTCATGTCAGACTGCATCACATCACCCCGTCGATTATTTTCCTATAACAGCACACTTTCTTGCATTTATTCCCAACATAACATCTCCTGTCTGTTCAGTCTCTAGCGACGCATATTTTACAGGAGGTAGGGGTTTACTGCATAAAGCATATGTTAATGAAATTTTCTTATGAACATACGAATAATTACAGCTGCTCCATGCATCTCATTAAACATTAATTAGTATAATTACACCAGCCTTGCCTGAGTCCTTTTGTCATGATGACACAAAGATGTGCTAATCCGTCCTTTCAGAAGAAAGGTGTTTTGTGTGTATGTTTGTGTTTGGTACTGGAAATGGAATAGACACACCACACACACACACACACACACACACACACACACACACACACACACACACACACACACAATCTAGACAGATGCGCAAAGCAGTGATTATGGTCTCAAGTGTGTTCTTTTCTCCCTTGTTCTCTTTATAATCTCTCTCTCTCTCTCTCTCTCTCTCTCTCTCTCTCTCTCTCTCTCTCTCGCTCTCTCTATATAACTACACTGTATGATGTCCATAACCCAAGCTGGATGCATAAACCGACTCTATGTCCTGAATTAAAATTAGAGGTAAAATTGATTTTCATTTAAGAATGTCCTCTGAGATCCTACATCCATAATAACAGTACTTCCATTAATAACAATAATCATATTCTACCAGTACAAATAACAACACTGCCTAAAATAATAATAATAATAATAATAATAATAATAAAGGTATATTTAAAATGTAAAATCTGTAGATGGGAAATTCCAGCATTATGGATCTGATATTTGACCTTCAATAAACAGAGAAAGATGAGTAATATCCCAGGATATCTGGTTTGATCCTGACCTCAAGTTACCGTCTGTCTGAAGCTCCTGTGAATGTTCTCCGTGTGTCTGCTCATGCTGCGTAACACACTGGGAGGAAAGCGCTATCAACCCTCTTCCGCATACAAGAGCTCACAGACATCAGCGATTAGCTAGCATCACTGTTACTGACACGGGAGAAAGAGTTTCTCCTATCAATCGACATGATTGTTTATAAAACCTATTAACACTGAACATTTCATTGTAATGGAAATATAAGGTCAATTGTTGAATTCAGCCAATAAATGGTTAAAATGTGTGATTCGGCAACAAAAAAAATTAAAACTATAACCATTCCTTGCTAAAATAAATAAATAATGTAGGTAGGATGAGACAGACATGAGAGGATACCTTACCAAAGATCGTCTTTAAATTTATTCAACACTCCAACACCAGAGCAATGCAGTAAAAAGTCATTGTGGCTACCAGTGTGTTTTCCTGAAAAATTTGGTGTCCATGCACTTACACTTTTATTAACCAATTAACCGGAAATTCCTATCAAAGTAGTCTCATCTCTCAAAGGACAAATTATACAGATTTTAAATTTAATTTACAAATACCTCTCACTGAAGAATTCATGTAAATTTTCCACCAAATATTTTTTGCAAGTAAGCTTCAATTCTCTTCTTTTTCCAGGGAAAAAACCTGTCACTGTTGTCTGTGCTAATCAAACTTATGTTCCAGATGCAGCAGGTAAAGATGAGGCTGAAAAATGCTGGCGTATTCCTACAGGCTACCTTCACACTAGACGTGTTTTTTTTTCTCAACCACCAGCGCACAGTTTACATGTAATCCTATGGGAAGCTGCTGCAAGGTGGGTGGAACGCGGCGTCTTTTGAAAAGCATCGCTGCTGGCGGTTTTTTTTTTTTGTTTTTTTTTTTCAATGTTGAAAAAAAGCTCTGATTTTCAGAAAAGCTCAGAGTTGGTTGGTTATTTATTTATTTATTGAACAATGAAGTTGCAAGTTGGAGGGACAAAATGAAAAAAAAACAAACAAACATGAAGGACAAAGTGCAGGTGAAAATTTTGTCTAGTCTAGGATATCTGGAAATTCCCGGAAACATGTTGAATAAAAAATATTTCATTGTCTATATTCCGACATTACGTTATAACTAAAAATAACAATGGTACCCGATGCAATGTCACACTTTAACTGTGCTGCACAAGCAGCAGATACTCTTCTTTAGATTTTCTGCCTCCAAAAAGCTAAATTAAAGGCAAACATCCTGAATGCCAGTTTTAAACCAGCTTCATCTCTGGCCACCACTTTTTGTAGGGAAAAAAATGGCAAGTGTGAAATAATGAATAAAAGGCAGTTGCTCCATGAACACAGCTTGATTTTTCCATGGAACTGGCCAGTGATGAATAACAACAACTTCAATGGCAGCCAACAATTCACGGTGCTCTCATGCCCCAACTCTAAACATGGAGGTTGTGAGTTCTCCCTGTCTAACTCCAGCCTTAATCAAAATCAGGTACAAAAGTGGTGCAGTACAAAAAGTTTCCAGGATGATCTCTGGGCTAGGTCGGATGACGGCATATTTTGAAAGTGTGTGAAGTGGCATGTATGAGATAGGTGTGTTCCATGTTGATCCAGTGTCAGTGTGGGGTGATTTGTGAATACTCGAGGGTAATCAGAAGGCAAAGAAAGCAGTGTAGTCATGAGTGTGCCGTGATGTTGACACACGGCACTCTTTCGCTCTCTTTGTGTTTGTTGGACGCATGACTCGCAGAAATCCACAACACACCCGAGAGTGCCAGTTCACCCAAGAGAAGAGGTGGAGATTATTTTTTCGAAACTTTATTTTCCACACACACACTCACACTCCCACCTCCTCACCCGGGTCACATTCCATACACAGATACGCAGGGATGCCACACATTACTGTCACCGTGTTACATCACTCAGTGAATAAATAGCCCACGCCACACACACACACACACACACACACACACACACAAATCCATAGTTACTGACTTTCTGAGTTAGGTGAGTGCTAGGCGAGATCTTAGGCTTCACCTACACAATTACACCAACAAAATAAACATATAATCAGCACTTCTTTCTATTTTCTTTTGCCCTCTAACAAACCCATTAATGTTTTATGTACAACCCTTTAACAGTAGCTTTCTCGGTCACAGAAGATTCCAAGTAGACCCCTTTTGAAATTAAGAAATTAAAAAAGTAACACATATATATCCAAAAGATAAGAGGTGGCTAGTATAAATACACTATTAATACAAGGTTTTGTTTTTGGCATCCACATCAAACTATTTTGTGTTAACAAATGTCTCAAAGGTTCACTATGTAGGATTCAGGGGGAGTTGTTAGCAGAAATGGAACATAATATTCATAAGTATATTTTCATTAGTGTATAATTACTGTAATTATATATATATATATATATATATTACACTAACAGTGTAAAAGTAGTGTATGTAACTACACGAATTGTTGTTTTTTCGTAAGCTTAGAACAAGCCCTTTATATCTACACAGGGAGCGGGTCAACTTCCACAGAGTTGCACCGCTACAGTAGCCCAGAATGGACGAACCTCTAGAGAGCGCTTTCCAGGTCTCATGTTTTTACAAGTGGCAGCGTGAATCCGGAAGGAAGCACCGTAAACACGACAAAGAAGAAGAAAGAAAGACAGGAATTAGTGTTCGCTGGTGTTGGCTAACAAGTTTGAGAACCCACATTTTGAGAAATTGAGTATAATATTTATTATTTAGCACAGAAAAAGCAAGGCAGGGTGAATGTAAGTATTTGTAAGTACACAACGGGCACCTGATGACCACCATCTGTTCTAATAAATGCATGGAAAGGGAGGGTCATTCACTTGGTTGAATCCTACATAGTGAACCTTTAATGTTGATTATTTGGCATTTTTGTGTGTATGTGAACAATTGCACCAGTGGCAGTAAGAAAATATACACAGAATGGTAAAAAGAACCACGAAACGTGGCTGTTGCTGATTTCTTTCTAGCCGAGATGGTAGAGTCATGCAGCCTATCAGTGACAGCTGTATTATGTGATCACACAGAGAAACACACCCCCTAGAGTTGATCTCCATTTGGGATGACATATTCCAGCCGACTTCATTGACACATCCATGGAACGTCATCAGCAGTGATTAAGAAGGTGCGTGTCACTCGTTGTGGGTGCAATGAATGTGAACAAGGTGGATTATTTACTTTACTATCTATCCTTTGTTACTCCAGAATGTCTTTGGAGGAGAAACTGTAAAATGCATCATCTAAGCACACGTTCTCCAAACCAAGTACAGTACCTGACACAAAAGCACAAACAGCAGAAGTGTAATGAATGTAGTAGATCCAACTTTTCCATTTATCGTGTTTGGTATTTGGAAGTAGCATTGCATAAACCAAGTAGACCACTATGGTCTTCAAACACTTTTAAAATATTTGAAATTGATGAAATTAATGAACATTTGCAGCTGTCTATCTATCTGAGTGACTCTGAATTTGTTACCTCGGACTTGGAATTCCTTCTGAACTCAGAATTCCTACTCGGGAACTCAGGACAGTCTCCTCAACCCCGAGTTCAGCAAGTAACAGCAAGTATTTGCTTTAGATCAGTCAACACAATGACATGTTATATTGTTAAACCTATAACATTGACTATACAGTAAATCTCTCTGTTTTGAGGAGGTATATACAGTATACATCCCTGATCACAGGTAGCTGGCTAGCTTGTTGATAACAGAAGTCAACCATGGAGGTAGCCGTGTTTTTTCCCCATTTTGTAGCTCGAATGAGTTTGAGGTTGAATGAGGTTTTGACTTCCTGCTTCTGAAGTAATTCAAAATATTTTTTAGTAATTATTTTCAAGGATATTGTCAAGTTAATTGGGTATTATGAAGCACAGAAGGAGCAATGTTTAGAAATGTGCTATAGCAGTAAAGATTTCCAAACCAGAAGGGGAGGGTTGTAGCCTCTTAGCTCCAGATGACCTGATTTGCTAAGCTCATGTTACTGTCTGGGTTTTGTACATTCTCCCCGTGTTCATGTGTGCTTCCTTCAGCTCCCTCCAGTTCTCCAGTAGGTGGATTGGTGACTCTAAACTGCCCCCAGGCCCCATGTGGCCCTATTTTCTTCCTAATGGACAAGCCAGTTATGATTCAAAGAGCAAGAGACTGTCGTAAAGCTGGCAAATCTCTGCTGCTCACTCGTTTCCCTCTTCTTCTCTCTCTCGCTCAGCTTCATTGATTCTATGTTTATCAGTGGTCTAATGCTTGGGTGGGCACATTAAATATTTAAAATGTCTCACACAGCCCAGCTACAAGACAACACAGGGGACTCGTACATCCAGAAGCTCTCTGTGTGTCTCTTTCTATGCCTCACATACACTTGTGTGTACTAGCTCTTTTTTATTGCAAGTCAAAGGTGTTTTATTGGCATGACAGCCGTCTAAACACACAAACTCACTCCTTTCATGATTTCTTTCCTGTTTTGGTCTCTGTCTGTGGTTCTGCTTATTGCTCTGGAGCAACGGACAGAAGGAAGTGATGAGGTTTGATTGAAAGGACTTGGGATGTAAAGAGAGAAAAGGGAAGCATGAAGAGGGAATAGAGAATGAAGAAGATCAGAAAGGAAAAGTATAGAAATATATTGATGTAGAGATGATGGAAAGAGGAGCCAACAGAGAAGATAAAGATAGAGAGAGTCAAAAAATAAAGACAGTAGATATTTGGCCCTTTTCTTGTCTGGTTCACCAGACATGTGATTTATATATACTTATATTGTTATATATTTATTTGTGGGCGGTATGGTGGTGCAATGGTTAGCATTGTCGCCTCACAGCAAGAAAGCTCTGAGTTCAAACCTGAATGAGGCTTTTCTGTGCTGAGCTTTACATGTTCTTTTCACGGGTTTCCTCCCACAGTCCAAAGACATGCAGAATGCCGTGGAGACATGCCTAACCCTAACCCCTAATCCTAACCCTTAGGTCAACTGGCTACACTAAAGTGCCCATAGATGTGAATGTGAGTGTGAATGGTTGTTCATCTCTGTGTTAGCCCTGCGAAAGATTGGCGACCTGACCAGGGTGTACCCCGCCTCTCGCTGAAAGTCAGCTGGGATTGGCTCTTGCTTCCTAGAGACCCTGACAGATAATGGATGCATATTCATTTATTTATCTGGCACTTTTATACCAGTCAACATTTTCAAGAAATGGCACATAATGAAGTCCCAAAAAATGACCTTGCAAAGCATCTTTGGGATTGGAACACTCTGGTCACTAACACAAATCCATAAGACAATTGTTTTTTTCCTTTTCCTATATATATACTCGATCAATCAAGACATGTTTGGTCTCTGATGGTTGCTTTTTTAGTTCTGCACTGGAGCTTTGAGGCTTTGAGCTTACCATAATGAAAACTGCTCATACCAATCATCACACACTCGTCTCAAACTACACTCTGAGAAAAATGCTCAAATCTGGAACCCTTAAAGGAAAACTCCATTCTGAAATGTTTGTTTTGAAATGTTGGTGATGTGCTTTGTAATTTTGGCACTTATTTGTTGGTTAGTGCTGTATTTTCATTACTCAGTGGGAAGTTAGTGGATCACATTGCTAGCGCATTTACAATGGAGTTTAACAGGATGCAAATTTCAGTGATCCCAAACATAAGGCATAACGTTCAGGTTTTGCTCTTCGCTCCTAAAAACAAAAGAGTTTAATGTCATATTAATGAGAAATCCAGAAAGCTGTAGAAGTAGTGGAGACAGGAAATGTTGGACTCAAAGTCTCAGAATGCAATGTACTGAATTACAGCAGAGACTCAGCTTGGCTAGGTAGAGATCTATGAGATGACAAGTCGATGGTGTTGATGGTGGGATTAGCGTAAAAGGAAGCTGATCTGCTTGACCAGAGCGTTCAGATAAACAGGTGAGAGAGCTGGAGAGACTAAAGGACTAAAGCACTGCTGCATTTCTTGTTTAGGTAAAGATGAGTGAGGACTAAATGCCACTGGCACCACTACCATCAGGTAGCCAGACAGCATTGTGGGTATCAAACCTTTAACCAAACTGAAAATAGATCAAGATGTAAATGAAAGAAGCTTAAGCTAGAACAGAAAACCTCAAACTTAGTTATTACAAAATAAATAATTGAACAGCATGTTTTAATTATCAAGACTAATATACATGCCATTCAAGGTGGATTTTTTTCCGTTAATAGTTTTTGGTTGTGCTTTAAAAGACCCTAAAGTAGAGTTTTTCCTCTATCAGTCTGAATAACCTTCTTCCTCAGACAGGGTTTGGTAACACCAAAGGCAGAAATATACACTTAAAACGATTAAGTTAATAATATAGTCTTATTTGAATGTTTGTATAGCCTTTATTCTGCTATTTTAATAAACGTCTTATTACTGATGCAAACGATCTTTTGGAGCAAATTTGCATGATGCTAACCTGCTAGCGATCAAACTTCCAAAGCGATGTTGTCAGCAGGGTAGCTTCAGTACAAAATAAAACAAGCAATCTTCAGAAACCAAGCATGGCATTGCTCATCAAATCCATCTCATTTAAGTGAGGAAATTGTCTACATCTCATTGTGCTGCTTTAACCAGTGAGCTAGTGCTAACCACTGCAAATTTCATTAGATATTTAACAGAGCAGAATGCAGCACTGCTCTCACAAAGTCTTTAAGGCCTTCAGTGAAGGCCTACTTAAAGAATGAATGGATTACATTGGGCATTAAGTATTATAAGAATTAGGTAGAATTACATCTTTTGCAGCTCGGTAAACAGGCCGTAGCCAAGCTCCGTGACAAATGAGGAACTTCTGAGTGTAAAAGAAAAACAAAGGGCTAGACTACAGCAAATACATGTCTCATTATTACAGCATAATAACATGGCGTTGGTTTCTGGCAGGACAGTCTACTGCATGATTGCACTTATACCATGCAGTCTGTCTCAGTGCTCTGTC
Organism: Parauchenoglanis ngamensis; assembly: GCA_030014255.1. NCBI lineage: Eukaryota > Metazoa > Chordata > Actinopteri > Siluriformes > Auchenoglanididae > Parauchenoglanis > Parauchenoglanis ngamensis. The sequence continues at coordinate 119,302 of JAQMYM010000025.1, forward strand.
TGTACTTAATTATGTAGCATACTTATTACTGTAGCATTTATATAATTCTTAGCTCCTGTAGCTTAATATTTGAGACTCGTGTGTAGGTTAACAGTGCAATTTGCAAAAAGCAAAAGGAAAAAAAAAGAATATACATGTAATGGAAGAGAATTCATGGATGTGCATGAATCAACAATACCATAATGTTAACTATTCAATAATGCTGGTCAAACTGGGAGCTGTTTTTCTTTTTAATGAGAAATCCATCATAGAAGTTGTGGAGACAACAAACACTGGATTCCAGCGTTCCCGAATGCAATGCAGATATGCATATGATGAAGTTATGTAGAGTTACACCAGAGACGTGGCTTGGCTAGTTACCAATCTATGAGATGATGAGCATGATGGTGCTGACGGATGTAACAAAGAGGGCTTGTGAACAGAATAACGATCCATGTTCAGAAGATTATTAAACAGAAACGTTGCAGGGTTATTACCAAAATATCAAGAAGGCAAGTACATCTAAAATCACAATCCAAAGAGCAAACACATGGCCAGAGCAGAGCTCAAAACAGAAGATCGGCTTGGGCGTAAAAGTCAGGCTAGGGCTAGCAAAAACAGAAGTCTATCCAAGAAAACCTTGCCCCAGAACTTATGAGAATGTGGGGCAAACTGTAAGACTTCACGTTTACAAAAAAAATAAAATAAATCAAAGCGCTTTCTATAGCGATTCAACAGGAAGTGAGAATTTCAACTAAGAAGAGTTTCAAAACTCAAGTGAAGGTGCCCTCTGGGGGTCTGGAGGGGAAATGTCTGAACTTTATGTTACAACTTTATGTATTAGTATTAAAGTTGAAGATTGTAAAGCTGATCTTTATGAGCATAGTGTACAGATGAGGTGGTGAAAGATTGACAGACTAAAGGACTAAAGCACTCCTGCATCGCTGTCTTTAGGTAGAGATGAAGCGAGGGCTGAATCCCATTGGTGCAACTATTAGCAAGTTGTTGAATGGCATTATGGGTAATGTAGGAAACTGTTAACCAAAATGAAAAAAGATGTCTAGAAAAGAAGTTTAAACTAAGAAAGTCGAATCAGAAATGTATTATAAATTATACTGTGGATACCATTCAAGATTCATGTGTTAATTATAACATTTATAACAAGTATAACATAATATATAAGATTTACAGTTGTGCTTGAAAGTTTGTGAACCCTTTAGAATTTTCTATATTTCTGTATAAATATGAACTAAAACATCATCAGATTTTCACACAAGTCCTAAAAGTAGATAAAGAGAACCCAGTCAAACAAATG
>JAQMYM010000025.1:120695-154163 GCA_030014255.1 Parauchenoglanis ngamensis
TCTATCTATCCATCTATCTATCTATCTATCTATCTATCTATCTATCTATCTATCTATCTATCTATCTATCTATCTAACTATGAATAACCTATATACAGATTTTGATTGGGTTAACATAAAGAGGGCTTCTCACTAACCTGACCATAAACAGATACATTTTAACTTCATACATTGAACATATCTATTAACAATCTTTATTTTATGAAAATGACAAACGATCCCTCATGTAGTTTCTGTGTTCTGAAGTCACCAGGAACTTTCCTGCATAACTTTCCTGCAAGGTGGGACTGCCCACAGTTTCACGACTCTGGACTGATTTAGTGTCAGTGACTGTGCCAGTTACCCTGCGTTCAATTACTCAATCATTTGACTTTACTTGTTCATTAATATGTTGATATTGTTGAGCTGAAAGGGTTTAAAGAGTTAAAAAATAAACATTATTAAAAAGACTACTTCTGAATGACATGTCTGTCTTGCCTGTTAACGGTGCCTTGATGTGCAGTCATGAGCATTCATTGCAATTACTGTAATGAGATAGCCACTTAGTTACGTTGCATGTCATATTCACATTTATTTGACTGCCACATTTGTATATTTAATGTACGTTCTGCAATTAATACCAGTTAATGGTATTCTGAAGAATGGTGAGGCAGCAATTAAAAAAATAGCTAGTGTTTTACACATTTACCGGATACTAAAGTTTCTATGAAGATAGCAGATGAAAAGAAGTAGTAACCATGAGTAGTCACTGTAGTAGTCACAGTGCTTTTAGTACTTAGAAAATGTAACATCTTGAAAAAGCGAGTGTAAAACAAGAACAAAGAGGTAAGAGGGTGGAACAAACAGTGTTGATCAGCGATTGGTCATGGAGTGACTAGGGATGAAAAGGTTACTGATTTCACGGTAAACCATAGTAAAAGATGTTGTTTGTAGGGAGAGCTTTTGTCCTCATGGTTACTAAATTCAGTACATTCACTATTAAAGTCATGAAGTTCTCTGCCTGGTACCTTAGAATTTCCACTGAATAAGTGTTTGACAAAATGTTTGGGCTAGTATTTGGGCATATTCTATGTTTACTGATGGTGCCAGTGTGTTCATGTGTGTTGGGCTGTTGTTGGGACATGTACTTTATCTATTTATTTTATTTCTGCCATTATTTTAAACACATTTCTTTGTGAAGGAAATGCCATAAATACAATAGATAATGTTTGAATATTTGTGATTAATATAATTATAAGCATAACTTAAAGGAACATATGGAATATTTAAGTGTCTTCATTATTACATTTTAAATAATTATTCTCTCTTTGATGTTTTTGGAGGAAAATTTTTAATTTAGTTGAATAATTGGTAAAATAGTCAATAGATTAGCTGGTCAGGACACAGAATGTATACTTGGCACAGAGCAAAAGAAACATAGGGCATAAACAGATAAACTAATCATGGAATAAGCAAAAACAGGCGAAGGTGAAGGTAATGGCACAATAGGAAGTGAACCAATGACAGGACATAGGAGGAGACAAGACATAAACCAAAACAAAAGTACATGTAAACTTAAATAAACAAAGAACCATGCAGAATGAGTTGAGCTGCTGGATAAGCTGAGAGGATATTTGGCAATTGATAAAATTATTCTTGTTAGGGGTAACCCTAAAGTTATTATTTTTATATTTATGCAAATGAAGAGTGCATAGTGCTGCTAATTTTATTTGTGGTTTTCATATAAAACCTTCATAAAAAATTTCGTATTGGTGAAATTATTTCAGTTCATCTATTTGAATATATTTCAGTACTTTTTGAATATTTTTGGCTCATTATTTCAATACTATGATAATACTATAACTATACTATAATAATACCATGATAATACTATAACTACTAACTATAATTGTGATATCAAATTTTCATACTATTTCATCTCTAGGAGGGACCATAGTTATCAGTGGCAATCACAAGTAACATGTTACACTATGGTCAATGAAGCTGCTTTCTAAAGTCATATAATATTGGCTGCAACATGAGCTGGAAAGCCTCAAAAAGTTTCTAGATTTGTCACTAGACTTTTTTAAATAAAGTCACTAAAAGGGTCTAAAAAGTCAAAAGCTAAATGTTATGTATATGTGCAGTACAGAGGTAGTCTGACATTAAATTCAGTGGTTCCCTTTAAAAAATTAGTCTTTCTTCCAAGTTTACATACATTTACAAGTATAATTCTGTGAATTCCACTTTTTAATATTAACTTTTTTCATATTGTGTAAATCATGCTCACCCAATACCCTTGGTGAAAACGGAGACAGTATATTTTCCAGTGTATCTTCCTGAGTCTCGCACCAGAAAGCCTCCATCTTTATTCTGTATGTAAAAGAATGTTATTAAACCTTTAGTAACATGTGAAACAATAACATAACTGTACAATGTGTTCTATTTCACCCCCCAATAACCAAGGGGCCAATTCTTCAATTTGCATGAGGGATGCATATTCTCCCCTGCATGCTCCAACCACATCCACCTTGTGTATGTTCAAAATTAAGGTGGCCTCATGAATGAATCAGTGATTTATTTAAAAGAGAAGTAGGCTGATGCTACTGGGGTGTCCTGATACAATTTTTTTTAACTGCTACTTCCCTCCCTCACTCATTTGATCACTTGATCACCTCAGTCATTTGATCACTTGATCACCCTTGATGGTTTCATGAATGTTCATCTCTAGGGAGCGAGGGAGTACACAAGAGAGCATGCAAAGTAAGATAATGGGGAACAGAATGGGTCACACCCTCTGGTTTTTTGGTTGTCAGTAAAATGTGGACTTTTGCTTTTCCTTGTAAATTTCATTGAAATACATTCAAAGCATAACCCAGACTCTGATTTTGAAACTAAATGCAAAATTCATTTCTATTTAGGTCTATGACATAAACCAATAAAATAAAATGAATATATGAAACGAGCCTATGTGCTGGGCCTATGTATAAAGACATGTTTGATGTGTGGATATTCAATAACAAAAACGCAATTTGATGAGGACCAGTTAGTATGGAGCCCCACTCATAACATGAAAAGAAAAAATTATTAAAATGTGGTGACAATGTAACTAAAACAAAGAAACAATTTAGTAAAACGTGGCCATGAAAAATATGTAGTCTATATTTTCTTCTGAGTGGGGCTCCATCAGTAAGATGTGCAGGTGAGGCTAGAAAGCTGTTTGTCCAGTAGTCTGGATGTGCTGCATGTCAGTGAGCCCCAGTATATCCAGATGAGTTCAAAATACTCGTGGCCACTACTTCTTTATGCTTTTCAGCTTGTCTCCCACTTCAGGAGCACAAGCAAATGCAGAGCAGGCATTTTGGATTAGGATGAGTAAAAGAAATACTGTTGTAGTTTAAAACAAATGAACACGCAAATACAGTTGTGCTTGACAAATATGTAATATTCGATCATTTTCCTCAATAAATAAATGACCAAGTATAATATTTTCATCTCATTTGTTTGACTGGGTTCTCTTTATCTACTTTTAGGACTTGTGTGAAAATCTGATGATGTTTTATGCAGAAATATAGAAAATTCTAAAGCTTTCACAAACTTGCAAGCACAACTATATATGTAAGTTGCTCAGGATGGATTTTCCCTTTAAGTGAGGCCTTTAGTCTGAAAAAGCCCTACAACATAACGTTTCAAACAAGTAAATCTAGAGTTCTTATCATTCCAAAGAACCTTTGAGGAACCCTTTGGTGTAAAAGCACACAAGCTAGCCTATTTATCGATATCTTGTTTTGTCTTTTCTGTACACAAATCATTGATTGCTGTCATGATTGCTCAAAGTTGTCTCAGAGGTTTTCCCCAAATAGACAAAGCACAACTATTATCATAAAATAATAACACATTGGCCTGGACAGAGAGAGGTGAGACGTGTAGCACTCCAGGACTGAACACAGAGAGATGGCAGAGGGTAGTTGTTTTTGGGAGTGGCGTCTGAGACACAGTGTGAGAGAGTATGTGAACAGCATTCCAGTCATTCCAACAGCACTGAGCAGACTGGATGAGAGTGGCTGTAAAATACTTTCTGAAAAACACAAACACACAGACACACATACATACAAGACCGGTGTTCTCCGGTAACATACACCTACTGAAGCTCTTGCATCAGGATCTGTAGGTGTACAGGCAGTGGAAAGTGTATTAAACTTCCGAGGTGTGAGTACGCACAGGGACGTGTTTCATTTTGCTCTGGAGCTGTGGGTGGACCCTTCAGAGTTCCACTCGGTTGAAAACACAATGCTACCTTTCACAATTATGAGGATGCCATAAGAGAGTGGATGCTCCACACACATATGCAAACAGCATGAGCATGAGAACAAGTGGGAGTAGATGAGCACCAGTGTAACACACACACACACACACAGTGCCTACATTACCAATGGGAATTCTCCTTTTTCATCACCACGTTTAATCTGTGTACGGAGTGTCGGCTCAAATATTGCACGCTGTAAATAAACACCCGGGCGAGTGCAGAAATTCAGGTGCAGGCTACACCCTTGTTTCCAAGAATGGATTCCTTTAAGACCTTTTTTTCTTTTATGTAACTTTTTTGTTAACATTCACTGGCAAGTGAAGTCATGCATAAACATCTCACCACATCACAGATCCAATTGTATAAATTTACACTTCAGTTGCTGAGACGCACAAAAAGGCTCGAGCACAAGACAAATATGGAGTGAGTGAACGTACGTCTTTGTTGAAGTTCACAACAAATGCCAGTTTTCGTTTTGGATATATCAAGCCATATGTTGTGTTTAGAATATCAATACCATTTCGGTGAACATCTTGTGTGCAATATCAGACTGTACAAGACACTATTTCAACAAACCTCTAAGTGTGTGTGTGTGTTTACATTAGGCCTACTTCACAGGCTGATATTTACACACTGTAAATCTTTTACTGTGAAAAATATTTTTAGCATTTTCCCCTCATCTTCATATAATGTCTATTTCTGTCAGAATCAAGCAGCAGCCTCGCTGTGTAAAACACTCTGCTTTTTCATACTTATTCATATCTTTTTCTATATAATTATCAGTTTCCGTGTGAAACCTAGCTTCATTATAGGTAGTTCTCATGGAGGTTTTTTTAGCTGGCTTTTATTTTTATTTTATAGTCATTGATATTCAGCACACTCCAGCCATCTGCATATTTTAATGAGCCTTAAGTTTCTTTTCTCATTGCAGCATGACAGTATAAATTCTGCATTAATACTGAATGAGTCTATACACACAAAGACTGGAAAGATTAAAGATTAAAAACATATTATTACAGTTTGTTTTAAGGGCAGAGGCTTTACTTTATGTGTTGTAATTTATATATTTTGTTGTATTTATTATTTGCAATCTTAAAAGAACTTTTGGTAGTTAGGGGTTCTTTGCTTCTTAAAGCACATCCTGTTGAAGCTTTCAGGGTGTAGGGTTTCACATAGAACCTTTAATCCTTCACCCACAGTCAACTTCACTTTTTTCCTGAAACTTTTCCCCCTAAAACATGTTTGTGAATATCTTTTTTGGTTGTTGTTGTTGTTGTTGTTGTTGTTGTTGTTGTTGTTGTTGTTCTCCCTCTTCTGTTTCAACAAATGTCTGTTAGTTTCTGTTTAGTGATGACAATACACTAGGTATACTAAAATAATGTTTATAGAAACTAAAACCTTTTTAAAAATAATATTTAATGCCATTTTTAGTTTTAAATGCAGTGATTATTTTCCTTTTGTGATGTAATTTACCCAGCCTATTTCACTTTTCCTTTAATTTTCAAATTCCTATCAAACTTTGTATCTGTCCTTTCCATAGGATTATTTTGCTTCATTTCCTTTTTCCTTGGTAAAGCAATTTGATCTGCATTTTAATTTATGAAAAGTGTTTTATTATTAAGCTATTATTGTTGTTGTTGTTAATGATGACGTTGTTGATGTTGATGTTGTTTGTTGTTGCAATAATACAATTGAGAGTAATTCTCATTTCTATTTTACTTGTAAGAGAATGTTTTTTTTCCCCCTTAAATGTTTTTGCTGTTACAGCCGGTGCAGTCCTCCTCCGCGAGGGGACTATATTCCGCGCCGCGTTTTGCGCGGAGCCGTCTCTCCGGCCGCCGTGTGCCCGCCTGGCTCTTGTCCTGATATTACTCCGCTGGCATGGAGGAGGAGGAGGAGGAGGAGGGGACTGGAGCGCGCGATCATTGTGATGGTGGCTGCAGCCGCCGCCGCCGCCGAGAGCGAGCCACACATTAGCGCGTCTGTAGGATTTCCCTCAACACACACACACGCACACACACGCACGCACGCACACACACACACGCACGCACGACTTTCTGAACTGCACACCTTTCTTTGTTCACGCTCGGGAGGAGGGAAAAAGAATTTTAAACGCGCGAGAGCAGAAAATGAACAGCACACGGCGAATGAAATGAAATGCAAAGTTCACGAAACTACTACTCGGGAGCGCGTTGGCTGCGGACGGGGAAACTTTTTTTTCTCTCCGAGACGGACGGCGCGATAAAGCGGCGGCGTGTTGGATGGAGCGCTGAGCGGCGAGAGCGCAGCCTGACGGCGGACTGAGAGGTCTCTCAACCTCCGCTCGCTCCTCCGCTTGTCTTTTTCTCCCGGTGTCGCGGCGGTGCTGCGGGGAAACGGTGGATGGTTGACACACGGCGATATTCCCAGAGGAGCGCTGCATTATTTGTCCTTTCCAGTCTTTCTCCCCGGTCTCTCTATCCAGCCGGACCCGGGTTTGGAGAGGGGAGTCCGGGCTGGCTGGTGGTATCGGGAAGGGGGGAAAGCTTTGACAAAACTTCTTCCTAAAAAGACAAGCCCTTGAACGCAGCAGCGCAGATGATGATGGGGGATTTCTCTGGCCCCGCTGCCTCTAACGGCGGCGGCGGCGGTGTGTGCATCAACAGCGGCGGTAACGTGAACCTAAGCGCCGGTAGCAACACCACAACTACTAATAACTGTAATAGCAATAGCGGTGCTGGTCCTGGAGCTGGAGCTGGAGCTGGTGCAGGAGTGCCGAAGCACAGCACAGTAGTGGAGCGGCTCCGGCAGAGGATCGAGGGCTGCCGGCGGCATCACAACGCCTGCGAGGCCCGCTATCAGCAAGCGCACGCCGAGCAGCTGGAGCTGGAGCGCCGGGAAACGGCGGCTCTGTATCAGCGCACCCTGGAGCAGAGGGCCAAGAAGGGCAAACAGCAACAACAGCAGCAGGGCAAGCAGCAAGAACCCAGCGAGTCCTCGGAGCAGCGGAACAGCACTCTGATCGCGGTAAATGTGCAGTGTGTGTGTGTGCAAGCAATGCAAACAATGTTGACACAAAGGGTGTAGCATCATGCATGCACGCATGCAATGCATAAACGGTCTACATGCATGCACAAAAACTTTCACTTAGACCGGATTGTGTGTGTGTGTGTGTGTGTGAGTGTGTGGGTTTTTCTTGTTGCACTTTCGGAAACAGCAGGTCGGAAGTAACTCAGCGATACTAACTGCTGAGGGAAGCTGGTGGAGTTGATCACAGTTTTCACTTTCAGCAGCCGAGCTTGGTGTTTACAGCAATCTCATTTCACAGCTTTTTTGGTTGTTGCGTGCCTTATGAAGGCGCTTGCACATTCTTCCGAAAGTTGTGCATGCCATCCTCATGTCTGTGGATTGCCTTCAAACTTTTTGCTTTGTTTGTTTCCGCGTCGAAAAGCGACACTTTGCGTGCCAAAGCTCGTGCTGTCCTGTTTCCAATAACGTTTTACTGTCAATCTGGAACGATCTGTCAAATATGTCCTTCTGCACCGGCGTCTCATCATCATCATCATTATTATTATTATTATTATTATTATTATTATTATTATTATTATTATTATTGCCTAACGTAAATATCTCTTAGCACAAAGTGCTACTTTGAATTAGAGGAAGTGGTTAAAGGCAGTCGCCTGACCTCAACATGGGCTTTTAATGCGATAATTTAATGCAGTAATCCTTAAGATGTGTGCATTGCATGTTGGACAGATTAAAGGCATCCCCTTTTAGCCCCGATGCAGCGCTCGAGCCTTTGAGGTGACACAAAGTGAAACATTTCGTTGAAAGCCTGACTTTTCCTCCAGTTCTTGTTTGAATCTCACGAGCTGTGTCATTTCTGTAGCTGACTGAGGTGTTGGGTAGAGAGCAGAGCTCCCTGTGCGCTCTGTGGACATTACACACACACACACACGCACGCGTGCGCGCGCACCGAGGCAGCCATTAGCTGGTAGGAGACAAACGCTTCAGATCGAAGAGATTAAAGGCCTTAAAGAGACAGTAAACCCCCTCCCAGAGTGTGTGAGGTTTTTTCCCCCTCTCTCTCAGGCTGAGTTACTACATGGCAGCTAGGTGGCTGTATCAAGTCAGTTTAAAGCAGCAGAGCCCAACTCATGTATTGTTATATACACACACTTGTGCTTTCAGAAATAAAGGTACTAAACTCCACTTTTCCCTGTGTGGACTTTGTTGCCATTGAAGGTCTGTATATTTTTGATCCTTTTAGCATTTACTTTTTACCTAAGAATGTCCATGTGGTGTGTCTTTAAGGTACTCCAGTGGTTCTTAAGGTTCACTTATACTCTATATGGCCAACACTTGACCATCACACCTATATGTGTATCTTCCCTAATCTGTTCCACAAAGCAGGAAGCACACAGTTGTATAGGATGCCTTCATGCCGTAGCATTAAAATTCTCTTCACTTCACTGGACCAAACTTATAGTGGCCCAAACCTGTTCCAGCTTGACAGTGCCCCTGTGCACAAAGCGAGCTCCATGAAGACGTGGTTTGCCAGGATTGGTGTAGAAGAACTCGCGTGCCCTGACCTCAACCCCACTGAACAACTTTGTGTAGGATGAACTGGAACTCCGACTGCTCCCAAGGTCTTCTCACTGACATCAGTGCTTGACCTTGTGCTAACCTAATGCTCATATGGCTGAATGAGCACAAATCATCCACACAACCGTGCTCCAAAATAGAGTCCAAAGCCTTTCCAGAAGAGCGGAGGTTATTATAACAGCAAAGGAGGGACTAAATCTGGAACTGGATGTTCAACAGGGACATGTGGGTGTGATGGTCGGGTGTCCACAACGTTTAGCCGTATAGTGTATAGCTTTAAATGTATGTCATACTCACATTTTCTGGTCAAATTTATAAAAATGGAATGAATCATGTACCCTTGGAGGTACTGTCCACCCAATGATAAGGAATGATACAGTTTGGTACCTTTATTTATGAGACTGTCATTCAGTCTGTCTTTTAAAGAAACATTCATTCATCTTCACTAAGTGCTTTATCCTCATCAGAGTCACACTGGATCTGGCGCCAGTCCCGGGAACCCTGGGCTCAAGGCAAGAGAATTCTGCTGCACTCTTTTTAAGCTTGTAACTTGGAATTTTCGTTTCAGTACGAAACAACCAAAGAATACGCCCCAGTCGGAAAGTTTGGCCGGCGTCCTCAAGGCTGAGTTCAGCACGTGACGTCATGTAAACATTTCACTACTTTAAATGTTTGTTTTAGTAATATTTACTTTAGATCAATCAACGTTGACACAGTAATTGTTGTAAAAAGTAATATAGTAAAAGTGACATATATATCCATAACACTGACTGTACAGTTTGTCTGTTTTTAGAAAGTAAATACTCATGGTCACTCATGCTGGCTAGCTTGTTGCTAACAAAACACAAAACTCCATAGAGGCGTCCATGTTTTTCATCCTCACTTTGTAGCTTGAACACACCGAGCTTTAAAATGACATAATTCTGAGTTCATCTCGCTTCCGAGTTAAGCAGAATGCAACATTCAACCTTGATGGGACTCCAGTCCATCACAGGGCACCATGCACATACACTTTTACTCCTAGGGGCAATTTAGCATAGCCAATCCACTTATCTTTACGTTTTTAGACAGTGGGAGAAAACCAGAGAACCTGGAGGAAACTCACACGAATGTGGTGGAGAGCATGAAAAGCTTTACAGAGATAGTAACCTGAGCACAGGTTCGGACGAGGGACCCTGGAGGTGAGAGGTGGCAATGCCACCCACTTCGCTACCATCCTGCCGAAGTTAGACATTTTTACTAAAGAAAATGTTACCAGCAGTGATGGACAACGAAGTGCCTGTGAAAAATCAGTCCTATTAGTTAGGGAATATATGGGGATATATGACATGTTGAATTAAAAACGTTTCATTTCCAGTGTTTTCGAGTACAATGCGAAACTCTGCGGCGACATTAATCCAAGCTCAGGATCAAACCAGGGACTCAAGCTGTAAAAAAAATTTGCACAGAATTTGATATTTACACCAAGTGTAGTCAGTCTGCCAAGCATTGTTGAAGATTCTGTATGTAGATCACAAGTAATGGAAGTCTATCTCATTCAAATCCATAAACATCTGCTATAAGCTGCATCAAGTTCAACCAAAGACTTGTTGTTATGGGTGTATACTTTGGATGAACTCATCTTCATTCTTCAAAACAATTTTGCTGTCTAGATCTCGCCTCTAAAACTTTAAATACTGATTTGTACCACAAAGCTGAAAGTTTTGAGTGTTATAATATAGTCTTTAATTCGCATAGTTAATATAAAAAAATTGGATTTTCTTACCTCCATGCCTCTCATAGAGGTATGATCTGCTGTCAAACTACTTTTTTTTCATTGTATACAAGCAGTTTTTTTTTGTTGTTGCAAAACTGCTATGTTAAGCTATGGTTTCCGAACTCCTTAAGGCTGTTTTTCAGACACATTTACACACATTTTGCAAAATTATTTATTTAAAAAAAAAAAAAAAAAAATCATAATACATTCCTTAAGGAACATCTCTAGTGGTGGCGTGATTAATTCCTTGTATACACTGGTAATGCTTGCTATTAATAATATGACAGTCCTAAACAAACAGTTAACAGGAGATATTTACTCCCTCATGGTGACAAAGCACTGAAGTAAATAAATGTAGGTTGTGATTCGTAGTCTGACCTACAACAAATAATGATTACAGCTTCATATCTGAAACAATTCATTTTTGTTGTTTGGTGATGAATTCAGCCGATGTTAAATGTGTTGTGACACTGAGTGTCGTCAGTTAATACTGTGTATTGTGTAGTGTGTAATGTATGTGTATGAAAACTGTGAAAACGAAACAGAAAACAAATGAAAGGCAGAATTAAGGGATTCATGACTGCTTGAAACAAGCAAAAACAATTATATGTTTCGGCATCTTAGGACTGAAATAAGCCCTGCCCCAGCACAAGTTGTTTTATTTGCCTCTAAACTCATCCTCTAACTTTATTGTTAGCATTACGTGTTAGTGCACATCGTATACCTGTTCTTATACTTGGACCTACTAATGACTACGTTTAGATTTTAACCAGAAAGCTACGTTATAATTGATTCATGCTGCAACCATTTCCTTTTTTACTGGAACTCGTACTTGTCAACAGTATTGACTTTATTGACTATTAACAGTATTCTTTGATTCTCTAATTTAAGTTCATATCAGACTACACAAGTTCACTTGTTGGTTTTCTAAAATGACCCCCTGATCCTTGCTTGATTACCCCATGCTCCTTGGTACGGCCATGCAATGATGGGACGTACCGATTCTCCTGAGATTTCCCATGTCCTGTGGAACCATTTTTAACAGCAGACACCAGATGTTGTGGGTTGCCTGCTTTCTCCAAAGATTAACACGTCTGGGTTCAGGAAAAAAAGTGCGCAAGACAAGTCGTGTTATTCTTTCCATTGCTCCAGGATTCAGGTTTTGTGCTCCTTCGACCAGGTTACGCATCCTGGCTTTGTGGACCGCGGTTTCTGAATGGCGGCCACGGCATTATATTCGAACTCCTGTGAACCTTGCAACATGCAATTTGTGTTAACACTGGGTCAACAGAGGTGCTGATTCAGGTCTGGGAATTTTTGATGGAATTCTTTTGTTGTATTTAGCCGCTATCCTGTTAAACGTCCTGGGAGTGTCCACTTGCGACCGCAGGCAAATATTGTTCGTCCATATTTGGCCTAAGTGAGCATGTTTCCCTTGGTGCATTAAATAATTTTCTTTCTGACTGAGACTCTTGCAGTTAGATTCTGACTTTGTGGCCTCATGTTTTGAAGGCTTGCTGATTATAAAGACTTGTTTATAGCCGATACACACTGCTAATATGACTCATGTGTCTAGCTGCATTTGTAATCGATTTAGTTACTGAAAGGCCTTTTTCATTGCATTGTTCTGGTGAATTTGTCCGGCTCCTGTTCATGGTGATGAGTCAGTGAGTATCAGCATTGATGCATACACAGCATGACTGCATGAGTGTGTGAGACTGTAAGATTTACGGTAAATGAGTAATAACGAAGATCTAGTTGTTTGTTGCTGTATAGAAGCTGCTGGCAGTACTAGATCTTCTGGTTCCTGCTTTTGCACTACTGAGCAGAGTTCAGAGATTAGCAAGTGATCCACGTTAATGCAGCTTTCAGTTCAGCATGACTCTCCCATGAAGCTTTATTTACGGGTGGAGTGGTTTGAAACCTAATATCATGCTTTGCAGTACATCACAATATCTGCCTTACAATGACACATAAGCAGGAGTAAATGTTTGGTTCAAAACCCGACTGAATTCGTATTCGTTAGCTTTCTCCGAATTTAATCTGATATGTTTACACAGCATCTAGAAAAGATTTTATTCTGATTTGTCTGCATCAGAGTTTGTCGACTGGCGGACCACCAGAAAAGTATTTCAGAAGATCAAAGTATTCGAGTACTTGAAATAAATACTGTAGCTGATAAAAGTCTGATAAAAAAACAAAACAAAAAAAAAAAACCCAAATGGCTGTCATACAACAACTCTAGCAAATCCTCTGTTACAGTTTATCCAATTCAGATTCATTTATGTATAATATTTAAGAGAAGGCCATCAGACCAGAGATTAGCTACAGGGTTAGAGACATTAGCTCAGAAAGGGGACAGTTTTCAGAAACCTTCCTTTCTACACAGAGATTCAGCAATATTGCCATTAAAGAAGCCCCCTCATTATGCTGGCTTTTCTTGTTTACACTGAACCAAACCAAGCCGGGCATTAAGCTGCCCCGTTGTGTGTTTTTACCTAGCAAGCCGGCATTCTGGAACCAGAGGCATGACGTGAGTGTCGGCTTCTAGTGTACGTATAACATACTACGTGTCGGAAATACGAACACCCTGAGCTTACCGGCGTTGCTTCCAAAACAATAACAGCAGATGAACGGAGTGTTGAGGTGCTTTTGCTAGCGGTGCACATTTATACCACAAGTTGCTGAATAGTGTGTCCATATTATTAGAAATATGTTGAGGAAAAATCGAAGAGAAGTGGGAAGTGATTCGAGGCAGAAAGGTGCGCGGACCTTAGATGCCGCATGCGCGACTGCAAGGGAGTATAACTGGGCCCGCGGACAGAGTCGTTTGAACTGGCGCTGTCTCAAAGGTGGGACGAAATGACACGCCATTCCATGTCTGTACGGCTTGCACGAATGGCGAAGCAGAAACACTGCCTCCTTGAACAGGCTGTGTAAAGACGCTCTTGCCTGAGTCCATGTCAAACATGGTAACCGTAATGACTAAATTATGTTAGTTATAGCCTTTTGCTAGTAATTAATGGTTATACGTTAAAAGGGAAGTGTTTTCCCTGTTTAGTCACGTTAGTTACTTTTTTAAGCAAGACATTAAAGGTATGGGGGGAAAATATGATGTCCGTGACTTTGACCATGGAATGGTTGTTGCCGCCAAACAGTCTGGTTTGAGTATTTTAGAAACTGCAGATCACACACAACAGTCCCTGTTTTCACACACTGCAGTTTCACACAGAATGGTGCGAGAAACAAAAACCTTCCATTGAGTGGTGGAAATGCCGAGTTGATGCACGAGGTCTGAGGAGATGAAAGGAGCTGAAAGGAAGTCAACAATAACTCAAGTAACCAATCTTTACCACCGTGGTGAGCAGAAAAGCATCTCTTTGTGTTCCATACCTGTCAGCCAGGAACAGAAGTCTGGGGCTACAGTGGGCACAGACACACCAAACAGGGAATTTTCTTTAGATTATTCATGGACTAATCCATGCTAGCTTGTCCGGAAATCTGATTAACTAGGCTAAAAAGATGACACTGAGACCATTCTGTCTCTAACTGTAGATTGAAACATGCAATGTGATTTGACTTGTTTGTTGTCTACTTTATGTTGGTATGGTGGAGCTTACACACTGCATGACTCTTGTCCGGTTTTGTTTATCCTTCTCTCTCCACAGTGTTCGGCGTGGAGGATGTAGGTCTGAGTTTGTCCATTTTCAAATCTGCTAACTACCTAGTTAGGCTAATTTCTAACCAGCGAATGCATTACAACTTGTTCTACAACGGACTTATTTGTTGTGGGCCGTCATATACAAGGGCTCCAGTACTGCATGTTGTGCCATTAAAATTCTGTTACAAATTTTACGACAGGAAGTAGATTACCACTCCTCACAGTCATCCATCTTGGAATGAATCGCTTTGGGCGCAACCCACTTGTCATGACCAATCACAGGCTCAGTTGCGTTGTGTGTATTTCCGTAGAATTTGCCCAGCTGCTGAACATGACATGCTGAATGATGCCCACGCACGATGTTTGTTTTCTCCGCAGTTACATCATATTGTTCGTGGAAGCAAAGCCAGCGTCATCGTTGCTTGAAATATGTCCATGTCTTAAGAATCCATTTTTGACTGAAACTCTAATTAGTTTGTTAGCTAGAATGGGACATGCTGCAGGAGCTCTTTTGTGATGCATCTCTGCACACTGCCTTGACCTTTTCTCCATGACCAGTGAGCTCTTCTACTAACTCTTGCTGAGTTCAGAGCACTTACTTTGCTCAATCTCTCAGTCAGTCTCAATCGTACTGCTAAAGTATAAGCTGCTGCTTCTGCCATGCAAGATTATTGTGCTGTTTCCTACAGTTCCCAATTCTAGTGCGTTTGTGTGTTTGGGTGTGTATCAGTGATTGTTGAGGCTGTGTACAGAGGCCGAAGGGGTGTGAGTGTGTGTTATGGCTCCAGCTAAAGCAGTAGTTGTGGTATCACATTGTTTTGCAGCGTCTGGGCCCGGTGCCCAGGATCTAAATTTAACTCATGAGTTGGCAGCGTCACACGAGTGCTGTGACGTCAGAGGCTCCATGAGCACAGCCACTGCTGTGTACAACATGCTTTCGTTTGGTGTGTGTGTGCGCATGCGCGTATGCGTGCGTGCGCGCGCTCAGTGGTCATAGAGTGCACAGCCATTTGTTTAACTGGAGGAGTTGTTTATTCCACCAGTGTGGGAGAAGAAAGTGAAAGATCTGCAGTTTCTCTAAGTTGCATCCTATGTGTGGTGTTTGTTTTTTGGTATTATGTACCCACCTTTGCACAAAATCTGTTTAGAATCACAGAGCAAGAACTACACATGGTCATATCTTTGTGCTTAACTTTCAGTTCTGTCTCTTAACTTCCTCTTCGAGCCTGGAGTAGATTTTAGCACATATTATTGTTTCTGTCGTTAATACAGACACTACAGAGGCCACGTTAGAGTCTGAGCCCTGACTATAGGCCATTCAGAGACATTGATCTTCTTTTGGTTAAGCCATTCCTTTGTTGATTTGGATGTGTGCTTTGGGTTATTGTTGTGCTGAAAGGTGAAATTCCTTTTCATGTTCAGCTTACTAGCAGACACCTGCATGTTCTGCACTTAAAACAACTGGTATTTGGAGCTTTTCATGCTTCCCTCCATCTTGATAAAAGCCCCAGTTCAGGCTGAAGAACAGCAGCCCTAAAGCATGATGCTGCCACCACCGTGCTTCACCTCGAGGATGGTGTCCTTTTGGTGATCAAACTAACCTTTTGGAATTATGGAATCTTTTGGAATTGGTTTCATCAGACCATAACACATTTTGCTACAAGTAGTTTAGGCTCATTTATTCAGACTTGGATGATGTTTGTGAGAAAGGGCTTCTGTATAGCCACCCTACCCCACAGCTCAGACATGTGAAGAATACAAGAGATTGCATATGCAGAGAGTAATCATTATGTGTTAGATGTTCCCGCAGCTCCTTTAATGTCTCTGTAGTTCATTATAAGATTTGTAGAGGGACGTCCTGTTCATGGTGATGTCTCTGTGGTGCTGCATTTTCTCCACTTGTTGATGATGATCTTCACGGTGTTCGTTGGTACATCTAATGTTTTGGAAATTCTTTTGTACCCCTCTCGTGATCGTTACCTTTCAACGAGTGAGGTACCATACAGGCTTTGTAAGCTTTTTAAGAACCATATCTACAGCAGTCGGATGAAACCAAGAAGGTGTGCAGAAAATCCGACAGAAACACTTGATCTTTATTTGCGGTTAATCAGAATCATTTCGTTGAAGACCGCTATATGATAATTAATTTTGGACATGAGATTGAATTATAAAAGGGTGTACATATTTATGCAACCAGGTTAGTGTAACTTTTTAATTTTTTCCTATTTTTCCGTTTCCAAACCTGCCACTTTTAAAGGGGTTTGGAGACTTTTCATTATTGTATACCACTTTTCTGCTTTTTATGATTGTATTATATCATAGATATTTTCAGTCCACACCATTCTGATGTCAGACCTGCAAATGGTTTTTAACTTGAGTTCAAAAAAGTAGATGGAAATCTGAGAACTAACTATTGAGTTGCATTTCCTTATCAAAAAGGCCAAGGGTGTCAGTTAGAGTGTTCACAATAGTTTCTGAAACATTAAGGAGACACGACTGGACAGAAGATATCGTAAACAAAGCCTGTGCCCAAATTATTTCTGTGCAGTAAAATCTACAGCACCTTGCACAAGTATTCACCCCCCTTCATTTTGTTGCATTACGACCCGGAACTGCACTCTCGCTAACGTATGACAGATCAAGTTCAAACAGCACAATTAATTCTTGTCGAGTTTTATGTACTTGTTCAACAAGTTCACGTTTTTATCATTTTAGTCGTCATAGTATTCACGCCTGCTTCACACATAACTCTTAGTGTAAAGCCGCTCGTCAGCTTTTCTGTTCTTACAGGTATTCATGCTCAGCTGTTAATCAGGTATGTTAATACCAGGTTTTTTCGCAGCTCACAAATCGTAATTACCGGTTACGCAGGATTTTTTTCCCAGTTGACCAGGTCAAACAAGCGTCTCCTTGTTCATAAACACAGTTAAGTCTATAGGCGATATATTGTAATATGTTACCACGAGGATACATCTAAATATCATGGGTATCGTCAGGTGTTTTTAACTTTGTTGTTAACAAAAGCTTTTCTCTCTTTTGTCGATTCCTTATTATAAACAAAGTCATCGTTGTAAATGTAAATAATAGGGCATCATTTTGTCTTTATTTTCTTTCTTTTAAATTTATTTATTTATTTATTTATATTTTGTTTTAATTAAGCCATGTATTTTGTATAAAAAAGTATATAAAAGTTTGCGAAAGGTGCTGTTTTAAAAAAAGTATTATTGTTATTGTTATTAATATTATTAGTGTTTTTACAAATTTAAAGATAAAATATGTATATTAAAATAAAAATATTTACATTTTTAAATTTTATTTTATTTTTTTTACTGGACTATCTATTTATCTGTATACTATGCATTATTACAAGTCCTACATGTTAAACTAGCCCATTTTATTGTACTGTATCGCTCTACAGTGTACACGACTCGTATATGCCCGTCTGCACAAAGCACGCCATTAGTGGCGCTAACCAAAAGAATGTGCCTTCTCTTTTTCCCACCGTCCTCCTTTTTTTTCAAGAGAAAGAAAGAAAGGTTGCGTGGTTCCTTGTGAAGGCCACTCATTCATTTAGGCGAGTTTTTCACTTCCGTAAATGCCGCTTGGATAATCTGCCCTACTTTCTCTGGCTTTTGCGCATAACAGCTCCAGGATCAGTTTGACGAAGTGCCTTTGTGTTGGAGCTCAGCGTAAACAGTGTGCAGTAGCTGATCTCAGGGCAGAGAATCGAGTGTAATGCCACTGAACACATCTAGTCACGCCATCGTTCCTGCAGAGGCTCCAGTCACATATATCACCTTCACACACACAAGAAGTACCTGCTTCTGTTTTCTTCAGCAATATATTACATTTTCAGCTTATAATGATACCACATGGTAGAAAGAATCTCCATAACACCTAAATGTAAGCGGCTTTTCCCACCTGTGTGTGTGTGTGTGTGTTTGTGTGTGTGTGTGTGTGTGTGTGTGTGTGTGTGTGTGTGTGTGTGTGTATGCACGCTACTCAGGAATGTCGTTTAAGGTGTGTGTCAGTGCTCCAGCTCAAAGAGCATAAACTTTTAATCATGAGTTAATCAGTGTTTTCATGTTTCTTATTACTCCTCACTCATCTCTTACACTACAAATGTGCGTCTTAAATGCCAGAATAAAACAAAATTAGTAGGGAGCCTAGTTGACATTTTCCTTTAGTGTAGATCTACAACACACACACATGAAAGCATGGTAAACAGTCTGTGCTTGGTTTGCATTGAAGCAGCTTCCTGAGCCATGACGTCAACGATAGCATGTGTCGATAATTGCTTGCGCAGCATAACCTGATATTTAACAATCCGTTCCTTTAACACACTGTTGCATGAAACGTAAAACAAACAAGCTGACACTCTGAGGACCGACTGAGGGCATGTTTTTACTTAAGAGCCTGTTGATCAAGTCCAAATTCCAGAGTGAAACACTTATGATATGACTGTTGTTTATTATTTGGTCCACCTCAGTTTCACACCGTTAGCTATGGCCGAGCCATTCGCTAGCCCAGGCCCTCAGGATCAGCAGATTTGCACAACACGCAGTCACTCTTGGTTAAAGATGTCGAGAGAAAATAAAGATACATCCCTGACTCCGTTTGTATCTGCTATGAGGACCAAACAGCACAGCCCATATCCAAAACGTTAACTAACAATGCACTGAATTGTTGTGAGGACACAAAAATGTTGTGTTACCTTCAAAACATTGGAAGAATAAAGTCATTTGTTTTTCTTAGTCTGTGTTTTTGTACTTAATTATTTAGCTGTATGTTAATATATTATTTATAATATATTAATTAGTTAGTTATTAAATAATTAGTTATTATATAAAGCTACCATTTTCTAGCCTAGCTAATTAACGCTTGCTAACACTTCCAGGCAAAAAGAAACGTATGATAGAGACTCCTTCCACAAATGTAAACATCTCCGTAGAGAAAACTTCACCATGTCAGTAATTTCACACGTTTTTGAATTACTTTATACGCACCGTTCGCCAAGTCAACGTTTACTTTCTAGTGGTCTAGCTAATGAACATATGATCCATTCACCTCTGTCAGAAATTTAGCAGACCACCTGGGTTACAGTAAACTGCCTGATAGATCCATATAATACAGTGGTGTAGGGATGGGAACCGAGATTCAGTTCCAAATTAGAACCAAATGCAAAATGCCAAAGATACCGTGTACCCATAACTAAAACAAAAGCTACATATCTACGAAGTAAATGTATAATACATATCCAAACGTATACGGCGCAAGAACGAGAGGATCTGCCGTGGTAGCTCGCTTCGTTCGCGGTGGCTTGCGGTGAGATTTCAATTTCAAATCTTGTAATAAAACCTCCTGTGGTTCACTAGCTGTACCTCGAAACAGGATTTCAAAATAAAGGTATTTTAGAAAGTTTTTTAATTTAATACGGTAAAGTGTGTGTGTGTGTGTGTTCACATGCTATATTTGAAGTTATAAATGCTCAGAAGCTATGTCTTGCTATCTAAATATCTTTTTTTTTTAAAACATTTTTGAATTGGAAATGGGGCATCGAGAAGAGCCGGAATCGATAAGCAGAATTGGAGAATCTTGTGAGGGGTGCAGCTGGAAACATTCTGCGAAAGATTTTCATTTATTGGTCGGAAATCTAGCTACACAAAATATAGAGGCGTTGAAATCATGGAGTTAAGACAAACACAGAGCTCTGGCATTTATTTTGCGTTTTACGTTTGGTAGCTCATATATCCAGAAAGCTGCATTTGCATACGGGAAACTGATTGGCTGTAATATTTGACGACACAATAGCTCTTTCCTTCAATGTTCAGTAATAATTCTGCTTTTCTAATAAGATCTGCAGCTCTCTCCATTTCTTCAGAACCAGTACAGTCATTTTTTTGCCTTTTGACCACTCTGGGCAATCAAATTAATCCTCCTGAAAGTATTAAATAAAAAAAGAAAAAAGAATATATTTGATTGACTTTTAATAGAAGAAACGTGAGTTTATCAAGGTCCTCGGGCCTTTCAGCTCTCACTACATGAACCTTTGTGCTTTGTGGTAAAGCGATCTTAGAAAATTCTCTGTTTTTTACAAATAGAAACGCTTGCTCATTTGTAATGCGTTGCTCACTCATGCTGTGTTTTGCTTCTCCGTGGTCTTGAGAGCCTGATTCAGGAAGTTTGTGTATAATAGAGATGGGAATTCCATTCAGAACTGCAAATTGCATGCTGATAGAATTAATCTAAAAATGATGGATGTAAAAATGGGCCTCATCTTGCAGAAAGAACTTTGCTTTTTATTCGGAGAAGTAACCATTAGTAAAGTAATAACAAGAAGCAGTAATAATATTTTCATTCACCATGCCAGAAGTTGAAAAAGCTTGACCTCTCTGCTGATAGATTGATGACGTACAATCTTTGCTTTTGAGAAAGTGCTGTTATAGAAAAATAATCAACAGCTGTGCAAAGTGTTCCAGTCGATGTGAAGCAGCGTCACTGTTCAACTCAGAAGTTGATTATTTTCTAATAACAATACATGCTGAAGTGTTTTGTATTTTTACTTCATATGCAGCAATGTACTACCATTAATGTATTAAATAACAGTACGTTGCACATTATTTCGGTTTATAGTTACATTTACTGTCATGGAACGTCTATGAAACAAGTTACTTCCTGTTATTATTTATAGTAGCTATAAATAGTCACCAACCTTTTGTTTTTTTCTTCTTCTCTCTGTTGAAGTTATTAAGGCGAAAAAATACAGTCCTGTTCTAAAAAACGTTAAAATCTCTGATTGTTACAAAGCGCCAGCACTCGAGACTTCCAGAAAATGCTTAATAAATGTCTCCTTACAGATAACTTCATCATGTAACAATAAGAATGTTGCGCCTTTCTGTCTCTAATCGCTTCCCACTTCGCTTCAATTCCGCCTCAATATATTTCTGATCACACAAACACGCTGCTGAGCAACTTCGCTTGCGTGGTATAAATGTGCACAGCTAGCAAAAGTACCTCAACACTCAGTTCACTTAACGTTATTGTTTCGAAAGCAACACAGTGGGGTATTTATACATATTCCGATGCGTAATATGTAATACATACACGAGATGCTGGTACTCCGTTGTGTTATGTCACGTCTCTGTTTCCGGAACGCCGGAATGCTGTGTAAATGCACACTCTGGGGCGTCTTGATTTCATCTTCGGTTTAATACAAACAACCAAAGCAGATGTTATGAGGGGTCTTCTGTACAACAATGTTATGGGATCGCTGTGTATAAAGGGCTAATTGCGCACACGTTTTAAACGAGTTTGAGCATGAATGTATAGTTTTCCGCATTCAAGTCCCTGTAAATGAACCGTTATTATAGAAATGATAGTGTATTAGAGCAAGCACATTAATATAAACCTTAAAGCTGAAATGGTGTCAAATGAATCAATACCTTTGATCACGTTTGAGAATTGAACAGCACTGTGGTATAATACCATTTTAACACACTTCCCACTGTCATTATCAGGTTATAACATCTACAATAACTTTACATTCAGTCTTACTGATCCATGTATTCCCTTTCCTGTAGTGGGATTTATTTTGGACAAGGGTCACTGATTTGAGAGGTGTATACATGCTACAAGTTGTCCCTGTTGTAACCTCTTTCTCTTTTCTCTTCTTCCTTTTTTCAGTTTCGGCCCTTTTGTTTACTTGCTCATTTCTTTCTCTTCCTGCTCTCTGTCTCGCTCCTGGATCATCTCTAAACCCGGGGGTTACACTGCTCTCTTTTTCCCTAATGGCAGCCAAAATGAACAGTTAGTGTATGTAAATGCGAGTCTGCAGATTTTTGGGGCAGTTAATGTCGATGGCCGGCACAAAAAAATTGAGAAGAGTGCAAGGGGCACAGACTTTAATTTCACTTAATGCAGTGATTACAATCCTAATGGATCTCGTCAGTAGGCGACGGAAATTGAGCAGGTGAAACAGTGAATACAAGAGCGGGCTAAAAATAAATGATGGAGATGTCTTAAGAAATACTGTAGTGTGTTTGGTGTGTGTTCACCAATTTTTGTATTACTAATATATAACACTGCGCAAAAAAAAAAGAAAAAAAAAATGTCGCAAATTCTGACGGATTTTAGAAAGCCGTACGCGGTAATCGATCCCTCAGTATGTAATAGCGCGCTGTGGTCGTCCTGACTGGTCTCAAGGTCTCCACGTCATTTTGGTGACCAATCACCTTTCGATTCTTTTTGACGAGACACTTTCAGTCAAGTAAAGCACAGTCCAGTTAAGTGTTGATGGTTAATCTAGGATTTAAACCCATAACGTTCTGGTTGTAAATGCAGAATCGAAAATAAAATGCCGAACTATCACTGCTCAAGCTAACAAACACCCCCAAGGGTTCGTTTGCAGTATGTAACAGTATAACTGCAATACTATACAGCCTAATGCAGCTCACATTAAAAGATATGCATCTGTAATGTTTGGCTCTTGGCACACATTTTCTAACCAGGAAGTAGACGTGTGATGAGCAAAACCTTTCACCAAAAGCTGAGTTGATGCATCAGTGATGACGGACTCCACACCAAAAACCCCTTTTCACTTGTGGGCTTATTTAAGGAAACTTTGTTTGAGATAACTCGGTGCGATACCTGTTTAAAATCTTTTACAGACATAAAACATCTGTCAGAGAGTGACTATTTAATCACTTTTTGCAGAACTGACTTATAAATTAGTTTTATTAATTAGGCCTTGCTTTTCCAGCTGCCTCTTAAACCGTATGCGCTGAGACGAGGAAGTGTCAGAAACATTTTTTCTGACAAGTTATGTGATCGAAGCTTGATACCGATACCGAAATGAGTATTTAGTATTAATCAATCCAGGACGTCACAGAACGTTTCAGTAGTGGTCATGTGCACATACTCTACTAAACCCGTTCTGTATAACATTAGAGGTGATTTTGAATGAAGTGCATTAGCTAGCTACGTTAGTCTAACTTTTTTTTTTTTTACTTTTAATTTTGTTTGATTTCAGAAAGGCGCTTCAAGTTAAGCACATTTTATTGCTTTCATTGCTTCCGAATTCCTCGTTGTCAATAAACAATGGTGGCTGGTCATCAAAAGCAACATACTGGGTAAGAGCTGTTGTTTTTTGCTCACCAAGCTCTGTCCATCAAATTTGTTTCTTATCTAGCCAGCATTTCTTGCACCATTGCATGCTGAGTGTTACATTGTTGGTCATTCATGGCTTTTTATTAATGGGAGAGGAACCACCATCATGCCACTTCTGCAGAACATCCCTATCAATTAAGCATATTTAACGTCATTGTCCCATTTTCAAAGCCACATGGGAGCAATTTTATTCTCAAAGTACTTCAGATGATTTATTTTATACAGTGCTACCACCGAACGGCTTCGAATTTTTCTCACATGTGAATCTGGAGCATCTTGTCAAATCACCTTCTTTGTCTATGTGATTTTATGTGTATATAAATTCGACCATACACCTTGAATTAACCACAGGTGCTGATTAAACCAGACCTACCTACCTACCTACCCTGCTTGTATTGTAGGAAGATGCTGTAGTTCTTCCTCAAGATGTTTTCGTAGAGCACAGTCTGCTTTGCATTTTTTTGGGAAATATGCAATTGGGAAATATGTCCAGATCGCTGCCATTCGGTGTCATCTGATCATAGGCGTGACGATGCACACTAGGAGTAATCACAAAGCATCACGTGGAACGCATTATCGGTATCCCTTGTAGAGACAAAACAGCTCGGCGCTTACCGCTTACGTAGAATCTGTATTACGCAAGTACCATCCTCCTAGTGAAACAGCTAGTCACCTTTTCGGTAAAGAAATTAAGAAGAAAGCCTAGCCATGTTCTCAGACTGATGCGTGGATAAATACAGGGCACTTTGCTCCTTTTGTAATGAGGAAATGAGTAGCCAGAAATATATTTTTTTGCCAAAACACAACACATTTTTTAAACAGCTATCTCAAACCTGTGTTTTTAACCCTTCATCTTGTCAATCCATTTGTGGTTTTCAGTCTCGTCGAACCGAAAATAATCGCCACCGAGCGTCACCAAGATGGCGCCCGATGAATAGACGTTTGTGAATACACCCAGGATTTGTGTACATGGAGCATGTCCTGTGTGAGTGTGTGGGAGGTTGTGATTGTCTCCTCTGTTCTGATCTCATTAACCTTCAGAAGGTGATTGGAATATAGTTGCGGGGAAAACGCCAGGGAGCGATGGAGGGAAAGAAAGACAGACTGGATGAGACCTAGCGAAGGTCAGACCGTTGTATTTTAGGAAGTCGGGTGTGATGCATAGGGGTGATGCGAGCAATTAGGATGTGATTCATTCATCCTTGTAATGCACATGGAGGTTGTCGTTCCAATATCTGATCTCTTCTGAGTGTTGCTTTACTTAATCAGATATCCAAGCTAGGCGTTTGTATTGTAAGTGTCAGTTCATCATGAGCCTCCAGAACTGCTTCAGTGCTCCTTGGCAGAGATTATACCAGTCCCTGGAGCTGTACTGGAGAGACGCACACCATCCTTCTCAAATATATTCCCTCAGTTGGTGTTTTCGATGACGGTGCTGTCTGACACGTCATTCCAAAAGCTCCCGTAGGTGTGCGGAACTCGGAAGTCCGTAGCACTGGAGTTTACCACATTTTCATTTTCATCAAACCGTTCAGTGAGCATTCCTGCACTGTGGGCACGTGGGCGGAGTCACCATGGAAGAAACCACTCCTATCAGGATAGAAACGGGAATCAGAGGATGTAAGTCAGAAGACATTTTTATTGATGCGCCATGGCTCTTCCATGGAAAGGTCAGAAAAGAGATGACTAGTTGTCTAGTTGCTGCTTTTTAGGATTGCTGGTGGAAGATGTTTAAATAGTAAAAATGGTTACACTCCGAATTCATACCGGAAATACATTCATTTGGTTTGTTGGTCTTTTGTCTCGTCTCTTCGGCTCATACGTCCTGCATAATGAAACCACGCAGCACTAGTCACTGTCTTATGACCGTCCCTTATATGAAAGAGTGTGTGACTGAGAGAGTGACAAGAGGAGGAGGAAGTAAAGGACAGCTGGACATGCAGCCAAGAGTGCTTTAGCTGAAAGGAAAGTAAACACACACTGTTGGTAGGGAAACCATTTTGGCTCATTCCCGACACTGACTGACTGGTAGTGCGCACAGTAATCATACTACAGGTTTAATACTATAATAGAATGCATTGAGGCATTACACACAGTGTGTGTGATGGAGAACAAAGCTGAAGTGTGTGTGTGTTTCCGTACTAAAGACACACGGATGCATTATTGATAACGGCGATGCCTTGAAGCAGGACTTCGCCTCAGCGTCTCATTGAAACCTTAAGAGATCGAGTTAAAAATAGATGAGAGTCATCAGACACACACACACACACATACAAATACACACACGCAGCTACTCATCCAGCACTGCGTTTTCCATTATAGTTAATTATGCAAAATGCACGACACAGACAAACACACACTAAACACACACACCCGACACACACACTAAAATTAATGTCTATACTCTACAGGTGCTTCAAATAAGTTTACAGTGCTGCCTAATCGGACAAAAATGTTATTGTGTGTGTGTGTGTGTGTGTGTGTGTGTGTGTGTGGAGTGTGGAGTGAAAAAGTACAGGTGAGGTTCAAAGTGCAGGTGCGGCAACACGAATGTGGTTTTCAAACGGAAATTAGAACAAAACCACGTTATGTGAATGGTATGAATGAATGCGTGTGAACGCACACGCACACGCACACACACACACACACACACACACGCCCAGGTCGCTAATCCCTGTATGTAAATTTTGCTCTGGATTAGAGGTGTAAAATGGCAAAGAGCTCTCCAGCGCCATCCCAAATCACACACACACACACACACACACACACACACACACACACACACACACACACACACACACACAGCTAGGATTCTAATCCTAGCATGTAAAGCTTGCTCTGGCTTAAAGGTGTAAAATGGCAAATAGCTCCACAGCGCCACCCCAAATTGTGTAAAAGTGTATCTCTGCTTACAGACGGTGACGTAAAAGTTGCGGTGAGTGAAACGCTCAACACCGAGGAAGGAGTTTAAACATTAACTAGCTCGGCTCATGGCTCGTGTTCTTGTTGATGATGTTTTAAAGCAATAACGTCTGTACAGCTGTTTACCAGTAACGGCTGCAGCAGTGT
Source organism: Parauchenoglanis ngamensis (assembly GCA_030014255.1). Taxonomy (NCBI): domain Eukaryota; kingdom Metazoa; phylum Chordata; class Actinopteri; order Siluriformes; family Auchenoglanididae; genus Parauchenoglanis; species Parauchenoglanis ngamensis. Next base: position 147,219 of record JAQMYM010000025.1, read on the forward strand.
GTGTGTGTGTGTGTGTGTGTGTGTGAGTGTGAGTGCGTGTGTGTGTGGGCTGCTACATACACATTTGTTTCTAAGTCCATTTCCTTCCTGTTCGAGCTCTTCCCCTTTCAGCAGCCTTCATGCCTGAATCAGAAATGGAACAAACTCCTAAGGCAGCGGCGTTATAACACTGAGTCACAGTTAGACCTGCGTGAGACGCTCCATTATTCACTTAAAGAAATCTTTTAGCGCTGTGGGATTTAACTGGGAGAAACAATTCCTGCATAGATTGCGTTCGAACTTCCAACCACTGAATCAAACTGTTTTTTTCCCATGTTACACCCTGACTCCCTGAAGGCCACTTATAAAGATGTTGTTATTATTATTATTATTATTATTATTATTATTAGCAGTAGTATAAAGTCACAGTTGTGTCAATTATTAATTCTTGTATAAATATATAGACGTTTGTTTAAAAAGTCATCGTTTTGTATTATGGCTGTTGAGTCAAATGCCACTTTTGATATGCTATTTAATTTTTTTTTTAAATAAAATCCATTACCAGTCATATTAGCTGTACCTGACTTATATATATATATATATATATATATTTTAAACGACAGAAATAACAGACCAGATTTCTACGTTGCCAGCCATTTTGGCAGAAACTCAGTTTAAATATTAGTTTATTAGTCGTGTAAAAATGTGGGTGAGTCAATTTATTGTAAATAAGTGTCTCAGAATTGCATACTTGTTCAGCTTCATCTTTATTTCATTCAATGTAAATGTTCTAGCCTTTAATAAGTGTGTTTATTACTTTAGAACAAAATTCGAGTCATGCATGAAGGGTTTCATTGGACTCATCCTTGTATCAGGGAGATAAAAAAAAATCTAGAACTTGTAAACCTGTAAGGATTAAATGGTATATATTGTGTGCATTGGTGTGTGGTGTAGATTGATATTGAAGGCCATTCTGAACATTCGAAATGCCTTAATGACAAAAATGAGCTGAGAAATGAGTCTGTTATTCTTATCATCGTGAAATGTTTTGAACACATGAAACTGGTTGCGACGGTCTGGCTTGCTGTAGTTCTGGAAGGATCTGTAGAAGATTTACATTAGGTTTAAAGGCTCCTGCTGTCGTATCTGTCAGTATCAAGCTAGCAACTTAACATGTGTTAGCCTAACACGTCTTACTCTAGATGGCAGCTAGCCTCTATCTATATCCATTTCAGTTTCAAGCAGAAACAAGAAAACAGACCCGCATCCAATTAATGAGCAGAAATTCATAAGCGATATTTTGCACTCATTTCTCCTCTGCTTCTTTTTTCTTTTTTCTTTTTTCCGCTCCAGATAGACATGAGTGCGTGATCACCACTCCGTCATGCATTAGAGAATTCCGTTTCTGTTCTTCTCACGCCACAGAGGGGTCCCATCCAACTGCCTAATACATAAACCTTCCAGCCAAATGATAGTAAAGTGTACTCTTTGCGTATCTGCATATGATATTTGCAAAAATCATGGCACCCCTCGGTGATCTAGAGGCCATGAGCGACCACTTTGAGCAACAACCAGCTCTTGTGATATTGCGATTCTTTTTAACTTAAGAAAGTGATGTGATCTTTATGTTCTGTAGTTTATACCGTATGAACACAGCGTATAATACGCCATAGTTTAAACGATGAAAATTGGAATGCTTCTTTGTAGAGGATTTTGGCAGAAGTTGCATCGGCAGCAGCGGGAAGCGGAAGAGGCGGATGGGATGTGGCGCATTTTAAAATGCATTGCTGTCGGCGGGGTTTATTTATTTATTTATTTATTTAAAATTTTGTTTCATTTTTTCATTTTCAGAAAAGCCCACAGTGATGTCGTGGGTTTTTTTTTTTTTTTTTTTTTTTTTTACCAGTTTATGAGGCTGCAGAAAGATCAGTCTTGTTTTTGAGGAAATATGAGAAGATCAACAACAAACTGTTGATATTTCAGCTCAGAACACCGAGCCTCCTCCTTCGCATAAATATTGAGATATATTTGTTATAAAAAAAATTGAAACAGATAGGCTAATGTAGCTAGGAGTGCAGTGAAGCAAAAGCAGTAATAATCCTGGGCGTTTTCTGTAAAAATAAACTCCTCGTGTGAAAGCAGCGATAGGAGCCATCAACAAATTAACGTTCTCTTCTCCGAGTCATTTCTATTTTCTGTCTTGCTTCTGCGAGCTGAATCATTAACAGAGTCTAAGGCACTTCCTGTTATGAGCAGTGATAAGTGCGACGTCAGAGGGGTTAAGTAAGTTAACGTGGTAAACGCTACAGTTCTGTGGCCCGGCAGGACCGAATCCTGATGCTCGTGTTACAGACGATTGCACATTCGTCTTTACGTTCCTCTATCTACGAAATTAGCCTTGTCTGTCACCACAACTCACCATGTAGTCACATACGGTAGACTGTGTTCTGTGTTTGTCTGCCTTTTTTTTTTTTTTCACTTTTTCAACAGCTGTTCTTCTTATTTCTGTTGGCTTTGGATCTGAAGACATGGAACCGGGTGGGTTTAAGGGTTTCTGATTAAGCCAGGTTTAAACTGTACAACGAGAGAAATCTAGACGCAGGTAAAAGTCTGATGAATATTTCTGCATCGCTTCTGCTTGTTATCACACACAGCTAAGCGTAACATTCAGTTTATCAGGGTTACATGATGTAATGCGATGCTCAGTGTCAAAGTAATGACTGTTCCTATTTTATGAAGACAGCATTCAGCAATAAGCTTACTCTAGAGAGCCTACTTAGGCTGCCTTCTCCTGAGTGGAACTCCTGTGGCTTGAACTGGAGGATCGGTTGTGACGCACGGACCTCTCTAGCCTTTATATCCTCCTGTTTTTTTTGGAGTTGTAATGATGTGATGTGCAGTATTCTGTAATGTACCTCACCATCATCATCCTCATCATCGTTTTTTTCCGAGTGATTGGCTTGGTTTTCAGTGATGGAGGGTTCTGAACGAGGAGCACTGCTCTGCTTAGGGTGCATTTGAATTGGGGTTTCTGCTTTCTAGGCATACAGAAAGGAGGAAAGTGAAACTGAGTACTGTGCTATTCACACTCATCCATATTTCAGCAGAGACGATCCCTGGGAGAGAGTGAGCGCAGAGTGTACGGACGCACACGTGCACACACACTCACACACACACACACACACACGCACGCTGCTTCTTTGCCATGTTACTGTTGTCATAACGCCCTCGTGTGTGCTTCTCCCAGTACCAGAGGTGTGTATCTCTCCTCTTCATGCTCATCTTCATCAACATGATCAATGACACGTAACGTGATCAAAGATACTTTTGTTGTATATATGTGGCCTAAACATGTTTCATTCAATGTAATGTTATTGCTTTATTGTACAAAATGTTTTATTTCAAATAAATTGCAGCTCTTGAGGTGTGAAAAGTCATATCTCATATCTCAAGGTGGCCACGCCTCCTACATTGTGACTGACAGGTACTGAGGCCACGCCTCCTTCACTGAGACTGACAGGCACAGAAGCCACTCCTACAATTTAGCAAAACAGGAAGCTAAGAATAATGTAATGTTTCTTCCTGCATGTCGGACTGGACTGGTTGATTGCTAACCTGAGCAGCTGAATTAGTTGTGGTACCATGAGTGCAATTGCGCAGTCCTGTGGGACAATGCTGAGGCCGCACACTGACCCCCTCTCACTGTGTACATGTGTGTGTGTGTGTGTGTGTGTGTGTGTGTGTGTGTGTGTGCGTGTGTGTGCACCATGCTGATACAGGCAGCGTAACCTTTTGCTTGGAGGGAAAACCTTGCATCCTGTTTTTAATCCTTATCATCACTGCAAGTTGCAACTGTCTTACTTTCTATATATCACATCATCTTTCTTTCTCTTCTTCTCACTCATGTACTGTTGTTCTGTCTCCCAGAATCTTTAATGCTCTCTCTTGCACTCTTTTCTGTCTGTCTGATTCTGTCTCTCTCAGTCTGTTTATTTCTCTCTGTCTCTCACTATTTCTCTCTCTGTCTCTCGCTCTTTCACTGTCTCTGCCTGTGTCTGTCTGTTGATTTCTCTCTTTATCTCTCTCTTCTGTTCCCCATCTCTCAGATTCTCCCTCTCTCTGTTTCTCAACATCCTCTCTCGCTCGCTCTCTCCTGTCTCTCTCTTTGACTTATCCAAGATGACAGCCGGGCCATTCCTAGCTGTCTGCATCACAGTCTCCATGACAACGGAGTGTGTGTGTGTGTGTGTGTGTGTGTGTACATGGTGCTTATTTCAGAGAGCATTGGCTCAGAGAATCATGTGCTCTCCGATAACAAACGAGACAAAGTGATTAGTGTCCTTTCTGTGAAGAATATTTAGTTGTTTAGTTAAATATCTTATCCAAGCAGGTGATTTATGTATCAATATTAAGTGAACATTTATTGCCCATTATGCTATTTCTGTTACTGTAATGATAAAGGAATCTGTTGATCCGTCTCCATCTTGCCTTTTCCATGTGACGATCTTTCTCATCTGTTCTGTTCAGACAGTGGTAGTAGTGACGTGCGAGAGGGGAGGGAAGGAGAGATTGGGTAACGCTGGCTAAAAATACGTTGAATAATCTGCAAACAGGAAGCTAAAAATCCTTCCCATGTCCTCCCGGCCTGCTTACTCGCTCCACCTTGTGTGTGTGTGTGTGTGTGTGTGTGTGTGTGTGTGTGTGTGTGTGTGTGTGTGAGAGAGAGAGAGAGAGAGACATCTGTAAGTAGCATGTTACACAGAGTGAGCGGATGAGATTTGTAATTGTAGAATAGTCAACACTTATATTAGGGGTGTGTGTGTATGTGTGTGTGTGTGTGTGTGTCATGTTGTTAATGCAGTGTGAGCAGTGTTCAGCAAAATATAATTCTCCCAAAGTAATTATCGTGGCTCGAAGGTTAGCACATGCTACACACGGTAAAATGACTCACGAATCAAAGTGTTCAAACGATCTGACTCACATGAATCATTTTGGTAAAATGAATCAGAGTATATTAATATTTATGTTAATATTTATATTTTTCTGTTCAAATTGCACCTGAATGAACCTTGACTTGATTTTTCTTAGAGTTGAGATCTTTTAATCTCTTGAGTGACTTGAGGTTGGAGTCACTTAGCCACTTGACTTGTTCATCGTAAAGATTTGTTTTTTTCTTTGATACATTCGGTGAAATAAGGCCACAATTGTGGTGCAGATTCATCTCTGTGAACATGTTCTGAAGACAGTATGCATAATGTAAAAAACGAAATATAGGTAATAATCATTCACAATCGCAGTTCACATTTTATAACATGCTTGTATGTCTATATTAAGATTACGAATCATTTCAGTCAATTCACACATGGTAAAAAACAGACATGGCCTGCAATATTCAAGATCTTTTCTGAATATGTAGTGTGAAATTAAATTATACACTGATGTTCTCTTCTTTGTCATTGTGCCGTTACACCAGTAGAGGGTGCTTGAGAACCTGGATGTGTCATGTGAATGAGTGACTCTGAATCGTGAATAAAACGATTCACTGAATAAACAATGAATCCTGTTTGAGTTAGTGACTCCATCACTTTAATGACTCATTAACTGTAGTGATTCTTTCATCTTAGTGACTCATTCATCCAAGGAAGTTGTTCACCTTACTTATTCATTCATCATAGTGAGTCCTTCATCTGAATCGTTCATCTTAGTATCTCATTCACTTTAGTGACTCCTTCATCTAAGTAACTTGTTCACCTTAGTGACTCCTTTACTTTAGTGACTTGTTCACCAAGTGATTCATTCGGTGTAGTGACTCATTCAACTTAGTTACCTGTTCAACTTAGCAGCATGCTCAGCTTAATGATTTGTTGATCATAGTGACTCATTCACTTGTTTCAGAAACACTGAATCGTTGGTGAGTGACATGTATGTAGCAGTTAGCTACTGTAGCTTACAGCAGGGTGACCAGCATAGCTATCTATTGAACATGAGCTCATTGTTTGTAACCACGGTGACGACGGTGGCTGAGTGTCAGTTTTATCATCAATTATTGTTCCATGTCTGGAAAACTGTCACAGGGAACTAAAAGGAGAACAAGTTAATGAGGAATTGGAGTCTGCATCGCTCACAGTTATGAATAATAAATCAAGTTTCTATATTCATACTGAAGTAAATTAAATACAATGAGAAATTATATCACAGTTTTGTGATTTTAATTCTAAATAGTTAAATTCACTTTCCTTTTAATATTCACTAATTATGATAGAGGGAGAGAGAGGAAGAGAGAGGGAGTGTAGGAAAGAGAGAGAGAGGAATAATAGAAAGTGAGCTAAAGAAGAAGTGACAGAAGGGGTGCATACATATGCATCGAAAGGAAAGATGAAAGGTGGATTTGTGTGAAGTAAACACTATAAAGAGCTGTGTGTGTGTCTGTGTCTGTCTGTGTGTGTGTGTGTGTGTGTGTGTGTGTGTGTGTTAATTTATTCATTAGATCTGTTATTGAGACAAATATTGCAGCTCTGTTTCCTTCCAAACCCTCGGGGAGAAAATACTGAGACACACATGCATGTGCATGCACACACACACACACACACACTGCTGCTACTGCTTTTTGTCATAATAAGTGATTGTCAATGAAGAATCTGTGTGTGTGTGTGTGTGTGTGTGTTTGTGTGCATGTGTAGATCTCCATTCTTTTTTCTCTCCCACACATGCACATGCGTGGGAGGTTTGCAGTGGATCTAAGCGTGTGTGAGTGTGAGAAATTGGGCCAGTTCTCTCGTGTCTGTGTGTGTGTGTGTGTGTGTGTTCAATGGCAGTAGTTAGTTTTGCATATTACTGCATATTATTACCGTACTCTCAGAGCAGCACTTATGTATGTGTGTATATATATATCCATCCATCCATCCATCCATCCATTATCTATAGCGCTTTATCCGTCTGGGTCGCGGGGAAGCTGGAGCCAATCCC
>JAQMYM010000025.1:158539-168834 GCA_030014255.1 Parauchenoglanis ngamensis
GTGTGTTTGTGTGTGTGTGTGTGTGTGTGTGTGTGTGTGTGTGTGTGTGTGTGTGTGTGTGTGTGTGTGTGTGTGTGGGGATTACTTGTTATATAATGTCAGTATTGAGCTTGCACCAAGCAGACGGTAAGAGGATTACACTGCATGTGCCTGAGACACAGGTCCTCTGGTGCCCCGCTTACACACACATACGCTCGTACAGTCTTACTGTACACACACTGCGCGGACACGGGTGTGCATGTGCGCTCTGCATCCACTTCAGTCTTGCACACTCATGCATGCACACACACACACATGCACGCACACAGACACACACACACACACACACAAAAGTTCATGTTATATAACTGAAAAATCTGCCTTAGTCTCTTTACCTGTATGTAGCACTTAACCCACAAGTTTCTCACTCTCTTTCTCTCACTCTCCTTCTTTCACTCTCTTTCTCCTTCTCTCACTCTTTCTCTCAGTCTCCTTCTCTCTTTCTCTCATTCTCTTTCTCTCACTCTCCTTCTTTCACTCTCCTTCTCCTTCTCTCACTCTCTCTTTCTCTCTCTCTCCTTCTCTCATTCTTTCTCTCTCTCTTTCTCTCTCTTTCTCTTTCTCTCTCTCTCCTTCTCTCTCTCTCTGTCTCTCACTCTCACTGTTAAAGGAAATATCCGACCTGAATGTCCGGATATATATATCAATATTTAAATATATCAGTGTTTAAAGTTAACATCTGGTCTTCAGTGGTGTCCAGGATTGTTTCAAATTTCTTTCACGGCCATATTGGTCTATTCACACTTTGCTTTCCTACATTACCCATAATGCCTTTCGACTACCTGCTGATAGTGCCTGTACAATTCATAATGCGTTCAAACTCAAATTCGTAACTCGTATTTTCCCATCTTCGAGTAGGAAAGCTAAAGAGAACGCCTTTCGTTCCGAAATTTCTACTCAGGACCGTCTTCTCAAGCGTGAGTTCAGCGAGCGACTTCAAATCAACATGGCTGTTCACATCATGAACGGCAAACAAAGCAGCACCTCTTACCTTTAAACGAGTTCTACTGTACATACAAGTATTTGCTTTAGATCAGTCAGCACATACTGTATTGGCTTGTTAAATCTATAACATTGATTCTGCAGTTTGCTGTTTTGAGGAGGTAAATCAGCATTCATCACAGATAGCCGGCTAGAAGACCAACACTGGGGTGAGGCGTCCTTGTTGTTTTCCCGACTCCGTAGCTTGCATGGAGGTCGAAAAAGATGTAATTCCGAGTTCCAGCTTCCCACTTCCGAGGAAGTTAGTCCTCACTTCACCCTTACCTGAAGAATGTGATGCAGCAGCGCTTTACTGCTTTAAAATTGTTTTAGATTTGAAAATGTATTATATTTAGATCCCAGATACTAACTGAACTTGAATTTTCAGGAGCAACAAATGTGGTTTTCATTAAAATCCTGTTAAAAGTTTTTTTGACCTACGAGAGCTTTCGAGTTTGCGTATTTTTAACACACAAGACTCACTAATGTAAAGCTTAATTGATCGCATTGTAGACATATTATTGGATTGAGTTTCTACTCATTTTTATGTGGATTTTGTTGATTTTCTAATCACTTATTTACTTCAGAACCACACGTGCATTGGCATCAGGATGTGGTGACAATCACGGATGATATACAGTGACGCTCAACGGGTACATATTGTTATGGAGGACACGTCATGCAGTCACCTCGCCTGCAGTCTTCTCATGTCCCTAATGCGGACTCGTGCGTCGCAGCGTCGTGCGGGTCTAATTCTGTATGAAACTTGCAGAAAAGTCTGACAAACAGCAAACATGACATAAACACGTTTCCTCTCGTATGCTTCTTTAAGGTGAACTTACAGCCTGGACTTTCCTAGCTAAATATTAAAAACGTCATAATGTTTAATGTAATATTATATTATTATCATAAACCATGATAAGAGCAGGCAATGATCAGGATCTTAAATCTAATATTATTCCACTCTCATTACAGATGCATCAGAGATTTTGTAGATTAAATTGAATGACCTTTACACTACAGTACAGCTTCTCTCCTCGCCTGTCTGTCTGTCTCTCTCTCTATTCTTTTTAGCTGTCTGTCTGCCCCTTTACTGTCTCTCTCTTTCTCTCTCTTTGATTCTTTCCATACTGACTCTCTCTCTCTCTCTCTCTGTGTTGCCTGTCTGTCTTTCTATTTCTGTCTGTCTCTCTCCTGTCTGTCCTGCCTGTCTGTCTATCTATTTCTGTCTGTCTTCCAATCTGACAGTCTTTTTTCTGTTTGTCTCTCTTTTCTATCTTTCTGCTTGCCTCTCTCTCTATCTATCTCTCTCTCTCTCTCTCTCTCTCTCTCTCTCTCACTCCTGTCTCTCCTCTCCGGGTTCAGCTGAGGTAAACTCACTCATCAAACTAAGGATTGCAAACAACAACTCTTCCTCTATCCATACTCCCATTTATCTCTCTCTCTCTCTCTCTCTTTCTCTCTCTCCCTCCTCACCAGTCCCTCTCCTAAGGTTATCACCTCATTTTCCTCCCTCTTTTCCTCCCTCAGTGTTCTGTGGTGCGTGCTCTTCTTGTTCTGTATGCACCGTGTGTAAGAACAGGCTCCTGTTTGTACTCGAGTGTGTTCGAGTGCGATGTGTCGGTGAGTGTCCTCGCTCGGCCGCTGATTGTGGGTTTGTGCAGCTGCCGCTGTAATTGGCGGAGTTTATTTAGGCTCCATTTAGATTGAAACCAAGGATACTTTTATTTTGATATACAGCCACCTGCTGGCCTGTTGTGGAACGCTCCTGCGTGTTCTCTCGACTCGTAAAGGGTTAATCAGCCATTTGCTCCTGCTCTGTTATTCACCCCGTTCTGAGGATGTGGAGGAACAGTTTGTGTTGTTCGTCCTTTTGTGAGCGTTCTGCTCCCTCCATCATTTACAGCTGTTCACCGCCAGTCCAGCACTCTGGAGTTTTGTACAGCGTGTGTCGTTTCCGGTTCCTTTGATGATTAAGAAAACACTGATTCAGACGACTTGTCATGTGTTTCTATGTTGCGTTTCTGTATAAGTATTACTATAGAATCCTTTACCACTGTTTATAAAAAGTATAAAAATCATACACCAATACCAGCGTCGATAGTCTGTGGACTGATTTGCGGACGGTAAGTCTGTTTGCCGGGCCCTGAGGCCGTGTTTTGTGCTACTTGTCCAGCAGAACAAACTCAACGTCGACACCCCCGCATTACAGGAGGATGACTGTAGGGTGCACAGGGCCAAATCTGTGTGTGACTCGTTCAACAAGTATGATGGGACCCTGGGACACTGACCAGCCTGCAAAATCAAGAAAATCTCAATCCTATAGAAAACGTATTTGGATTATTTGGAACTGGAACGACACAGCAGACAGAAAGACTCTGGTGAAATCCTCGCCTGACAGGATTGGGGCTGTTTAATTAAAATTAAAATGAGGCCAGGCATAACCAAGTATTAGACAAGAAACCGCACATGACTAATTTTTGCCCAGGGACCTTTTCAGGATGATTTTTTTTTTCTTCAAAACTGCATTCCACTAAGTAACACTTTTTTTGTTAGTGGGCTGTCACTAGGAGCACATAGGTAAATAATCGAGAAATGATTATGATGTCATTTTTTCCCCACCCAGATTTCCACAAGTTCTCCCTCCTGCACTGTGATTGGCTAGTGGTTCTTACTCACCAGCATTTCCATAGCGGTCGTGTCACTTGATTATCCCAGTCAGTGGTTGTGTTCTTCAGTTCCAGCTGAGTAATCTAGCTGTTGCGTATGCTTTATGAACTGCTGCTCATGTTGTGTCACAGGGCGGCTCGACTCACTCGGAGGAAAGCGCTATCTGCCCTCTTCCTCATACACGAGCTCCAGATGCACGCAGGTGGTCCCTGTGATGGACAGGGGAAAGAGTATAGTCATGCCACGCACTATGGAGTTATTAGCCTGGATATGTTTCGTGCAACTAAAACATGGGACTGGGAAAGACCCTGAAGCTAGCTAATAGATTTAGCATCTATGTTGAAGAAAAATTGCACTTCACATCAAACAATGTTGGTTAATTTCACAAACTGATGTCTGAAACAGGAATGGACAAATGATAAATGTATTAGCTAGCTTCAGGGTGTTGCCCAGTCCCATGTTTTAGTTGCATGAAAATGTATCCAGGCTAAAAAGTGGTAGCTAACAAAATGTAGTAAGGTAGTTAGCTACTTAAATGCATTTATACACACTAAGGAAAATGAATGAGTGCATGAATTCTTGGCAAGGCAATGACTGAAGTTTTTAATGTAGTACATTGTGTTTATTATAGGAGCAAATAGTCCCCAAGTTGTTTGTGAATGTTTTGTCTGTGAGATTTTATTATGTCTGACTGTCATATTTGTTTTGTCTGGCTAACTGCGAGGTGGCATTTGGTTTGTTTTGTGCTGGCAACGAGTTACTGTCTGAAGACTAATGAATCTGGCAGCAAGATCGCGCCTCGGCCGCTGTTTGTAGTGCAGCAGGCGGTAGTATTTGAAAGCATGTGCTATAGTTATAGCTTCAAGGTGCATGGAGCACATTATAAACCTCAATTGTGACGTTTTCTCATGAACTCTGGACAGTGTAAAACATTGTACAGAGTTGCTCTGTCATTCAAAAGGAGATTGTCCGTATTAGATGTATTCTCGATGACTGGAAATACTGCGTTGGGTTTGGGCGAGGGGTGGAGCCTGGGACGAGCGTGTAGAAGGCAGGACATGATACAAAAAGTGTACTGCGGAAGTGGAGTGTTTCGTTTACACTCCAGCCGGTTTGTAATCCGGTCATAAGCAACCGAGTATCTTGCCGTGACGATTTTGGTGTCAGCCCTTACCGACAGAAGTTCCTGACTCTCGTCGTCTTTCCAGTTAGACATTTTCATTACCATCTTTGTGTAAACGACCCTTCTTCTTCACCCTTGGATGTTTGTAGTCTTCCAGTTTTGTGGGAGTCGCGTGATAGAGACGTCACCAACACTCTCACTGTGAATTCTCCGGACAATGACCTGCTGTACTCTCACATGGACTCAATCGGACATTACACAGACTTTGTGCTCGGGAGCTGGCAGGGTAAAATCCATTTAATGTCTGGTCCAACTGATTTAGACGTTTGCGTCTTCACGTACAGCTCATGCTGGTGATGTCTAGATGAGTTCAGGGTTGCAGTGGATGTCTGAAAAGGCCATAGAAAGTATGGTTTATTTTCTTTTTCTGGTTGTTGAACTTCCTGGTCTGCCAGGCAGCTATGAATAAAAGCTAAAAGCTCGTACATGAAACCTGCTTGTCCCAGGCGGCTGTGATTTATCCACTACTACAGGTAGCACTCTGTGTAATCCAGCACTGATTTATTTTTCCACGTACATTTTTAACATCCTTTCTGCTGTGTAGAAAATGACTGTAATGGGAATCTAATAGCATTAGTGATATTAGTACATATTACATAAGTATTAAGTTATAGTGTGCAACTGAGACAGCTAGCATGTGTGTGTGTGTGTGTGTGTGTGTGTGTTGAAAGTGCAGTATTTACAGATTCACAGTGTCTAGTTTTACGCATGCAGTACACACACACACACACACACACACACCTACATTAGGGTGAAGCTCGGTTGACTGTGAAATCAAAGATCTTAAAGACATTCTCTGTGCACTAACATTTTCTCTCTCTTTCTCTTCCTGTTTCATGTTGCTTTGGGCTCGGTGTCCTCTGCTGCGGTGCATTCTGGGAGCAGGTAAGTGCTATGAATAATCTTTTTTTTTATCCCCATTGTGTAGGATTTCTTCACTGGTATGGGAAAAGCGCCTCTAGTGGCAGTTAGAGGTTCTGCATGATTGATGTATAATGGTCAGTACCTGCTCTTTGTCTGTAGGTAGGCCTCTGGCCAGATAAAGGGCTGCACGGTATATCATTTAATGATCATTATTGTGATATTGGCCTTTCCAATACTGACATGCCTGAAGCCAAACAGCTTTCTAACAAATCACATTTGTCGAGGATTCTGATCGTTGTCAAGTTGCAGATAAGTCTCCTCCTTTAAAACAAAACAATGAGTGCACGGCTTTACTTTACTGACACACGATAAAAGCCAGTTACACAAGCATTACCAATATAATCTCAATATGCTGCCTTACCTATAACTACAGCTCAAGTTTAGTCCTGAATTTGAAAAAGAAAAATTCTATGATCTTGGCAAAAGAAATTGTTGTTTTACTGAGGTCTGTTATGATGATGTCATCAATACCCCTTCAGCCAAAAAAAAACTGACTTCTATTCATCATTATCAGGACTAAATACTTCTCCTGTTATTAAAAATACACTTTAAAATGAATAGCTGATTATAAGCCAAGAGTTTAGGTGTTAACGTGATAGTGTGTGCTTTAGGACGTAGCCACGGACACACAAATGTCGACTATGGCATCATTTATTCAGTTGGTTTTCATCACTCTTTATCACATCCTCTGTCAGTCACTAACAGTGTTCTAACTCTGTACACTAGCTTTCTGCAACTGATGCTAATGCTGAAGTTGTTGCGCGCGTGTGTGTGTGTGTGTGTGTGTGCGTGTGTGTGTGTTTGTGCATTCTAGCTGCCGCGGTGTAACTTTGTGTGATCTGGTGAAGCTGAATTAATGGCGATGGACTAATGGATTAATGCTTCATGAATAAATAAATGAAAGGCCGAGCAAACAGAAGAGTGAATGAATTACTAACACTGTCACAGGCCAGCATCACAAGAGGTGCTTGAGTGATTATATATTAAAGCGATACTTCAGGCCAAAATGGAATTTACATAATTTTTTCCACTTGCCACAAAACTAGTCAATCAGACCAGAATTTGCTTTTCCATTTTTTTTTGTTATTTTTTTTTTGAGTTTGCTTTGTTACTTTTGCACTGGAGCTACCAGGCTAACGTAGAAAAAACGTAATCGCTTTGTCAAATTAAGTATAGGAGACCGATCAACGACGTCGTTACCACGCTGACGTTGTTTTATTCTTTTGCAGTCGCGAAAACTTGCAGTTGGATAGCTAACAATTTTATAGCTGTTAACCAACGACATGGCCTACGTTTCATCACTCTATTGTTATGTTGTTTGTTCATGTTGTGGAATGTCCAAGAAACAAGTTAACACTAGCTGTAGCAGGTACAAACAATTCTTTCATTTTCTCTTGACAAAAAAACGCAGCTTGTTGCCGGGAAACCACAAAATGTAACACTTCTATAAACTAGCTAGCATTTTAAGTGACTGTAATTGGAGTATGTTAACTGAAATAGCTAGCTATTTATTTAATAGCGGTACATTTAGTAAAGCTGGACAGCGTCGCAACTAAGATAACTCCCTGTGAATGAGGTGTTGCTATAGAAACGATAATGTATTGGAATGAGTGTTAATATAAACCACAGCCTCTGTTAAAAGAAATTAATCAGATTTGAGACTTCAGCATCACTCTGTTATAAATGATTATATTCAGTCTGTTATGCTACATATATAGTAGTTGTAAACATTCAGTGTTGGACTGTATGACATTATGACATGAACTATGCTCAGGCATTTGATATATTACAGTATAGCTAAAGAGACCAGGCTTTAGCTTCGATTTCCTTTACAAAGTACTGAAAATATTTCTTGACGATTAGAACAAAGCTGAGCTACTTCCAACATCCGGGGAAAAAACATGCCATGCCTACTGGCACCACAATCATTTACACCACAATCATTTCTTTTTCTGAGGTTTGGCAGCAGGAGGAAAAGTAGCGCTACATTAAAAGGTTATGTAGTGCAGCTAGGTTTTAAATTCTGTTCAAGTTTAGTTAGTATCAGTTGTACAATGGGCCACTTGTTTACAGACTCTATAGTAGTAGTTAATGAAATAGAGTTACTAGTTAATAGTATTTCTACTCATGAGAAAATTTTAGGACCTAACTAATCAGGATTATAATTTTTTGACGGCGCATAACGTTCCTAACAAATAAAACGTGGCAGCGTGAAGCGAGTCGGCATCGCACGCCCGTCAAGAGTCGTGAAATCTGCTTTCTTCTGGTGAAATAGTTAGAGTGCGGGTACTAAGGTAAGAAATGTACTGGGATCACTAAGGTTGAAGCAGAGTTTCGGAGATTTTGAGCAGCGACTCCTCTCCCGCTGTCTTCTTCTCCTCCCGTCATCTCTTCGTTTCTCCTCCCAGTGTTCTTGGAAGCGAGAATTCTTCCTTTTTTCCCTTTTTTTTCTCTTCTTCTCCCCCGTTTTGCCCCTCACGTACACTCCCTCACACATGTCCCTTCCTTCCATACTGTTTCTCTTTCTCTCTCCCTCACACACACACACACACACACGCGCGCGCACCCCATGCAGCCACAGGAATGCGTGTGGAGGAAGAACTGGCAGAAGAACTGCCCTGAACTCGTTCCATCCAGCCTCTCTGTCTGTCTGTCTGTCTCTCTCTCTCTCTCTCTCTCTCTCTCTCGGTCTCTTTCTCTCTTGTTTTCTCTTTTCCTGCCCGACAAAGGCGTGATTTGAATGACAGCGAGAGAGGGGAAATCAGCAGACCCCTGGGGAGCGGTGGTAGAGAGGGGGAGGCTACAAAACGAGCTCTTTTGCACGCCCTCCTCGTGGATGTGTGTGTGTGTGTGTGTGTGTGTGTGTGTGTGAGTGTGTGTTTTGTTTTGTTTGTGAAGTGTCGCTGGGCTGTGTGCGTGGATGTTTGTAATGGCCATTTGCTCATTGCTGTCGACACAGCTCCTGGCTTTAAACACACATTCCTGGTGTTTGCATGAACAGGGCGAGCTGTATTGGCCTGGTTGTCTGTCCGGTAAGCAGGCAACCATTCTGATTGGCAGCGGTTGCCGTGGCAGTGCCCAACGTACGTTGACGTGCTTACCCAGCGCCCACGGGCTGTTTGTCAATTGCCGAGTGAGAAGGAAGGAGAGAGAGAGAGAGAGAGAGAGAGAGAGAGAGGGAGTGTGTGTCTGTTCTTTGTGTTGGCATAAAGAGTAGCCATGGTGTGTGTATGTGTGTATGGATGCATGTGTTTACCCACTTTATCACTTTTATTCCCCTCCACCGACACACTGACGTAACCCTGACGTAACAGGATCCCAGAGGAGACACATGCCCCGGGAAATCATGTTAACGTCATGGTGTGTGCGTGTCTGTCTTTGTGTGGTCAAATTCCATCTGACAAAATGGCAGCTCTTGCTGCATTCAGATGTTCCCACTCAACAGTGTCACCACTCAACTGCCGAAATTCACTGCACTATCTGACAATTTCATTTCCTGAAATCAGCCATGTGATTACCTGAATTGCTTTTACAAAGGTCTTAAATATGTGACAGATGAGACTGCGAAGTTCGAATAAATGGGAAAATGTTTGTAATCAATCAGAAAAGTGAAAGTGTTCATTAGGGGCAGTGGTAGCTCAGTGGTTAAGACGTTGGACTAGTGATCGGAAGGTCATGACCCAAGCTATCGCAGCTGGGCCCTTGAGCAAGGCCCGTAACCCTCAACTGCTCAGTTGTATAAATGAGACATACTCCCATTGTCAGCTCCGACGAGGTGTTTTTGGGGAAGAGAAAGGTTTGTCATCGTTTTATTTGCTTTTGCAGTTTACCACACAGGCAGCAGAGGGTGCTAAATCTACAGACTGCTCCTTTAACTGCTTGAAAGCAGGTGATAAGCACTAATTCACCAGTTTAATTAAAATTCATCATAACGAAGCTGATGTTAACACAGTTATGTTTGCAATAATGCAAGTAACACGTTAATAGTTCATCCTAATGTGTGACAGATAAGGGATGTCCGTGCTCCACATAGGAGCTTTTCTTGATGCTCGCTCACTCGACTCACTGCAGCTTTAAATCCAGCAGCGAGAGTCAGTGGCTCGTGAACGGAAAAGCTCTTACGGAGCCTCAGTAGGAGAGATTACTTCCTGTTCCTCTGCCACAGGCAGACATGTGATCATGCATGTGACTAGGAGTAAACCAGCAACATGGAGAAACATTCTTGTGTTTTATTTTTTTTTACAAGAGAGATATGAAGCAGTGGAGGTATCATACCGTGTCGTGCTGTGTTTTTTTTAGGCTGTTTTAAGACATGGCGTGTGTGTAGCATAAAGGGAAGCAGAAAATGTGCGCCGTCCCTTTAAAAAAAAAAGTCAGCAGTGCACAGGAAGCAGAAGTGGCACTGGGTCTTCTGATTGGTTGGAGGAGAGAACTGAAGAAAGCGCAGTGGTGTGTGTGTGTGTGTGTGTGTGTGTGTGTGTGTGTGTGTGTGTGCGCG
>JAQMYM010000025.1:199981-228942 GCA_030014255.1 Parauchenoglanis ngamensis
AGATCTAGAGAGAGAGAGAGAGAGAGAGAGAGAGAGAGAGAGCGAGAGAGTGAGCACATTTAGAGCATTTAGGAGGAGGTGGTGTTGCTCGGTGAGCGTAAGCTCCATGTGCCGGTTCTTCTTGTGTCCCCCCACCTCTCTCTCTCAATCTCTCTCTCTCCTTCTCTCTCTCCACACACACACACACACACACACACACACACACACACACACACTTCTTTTTCTCCCTCATTAATATCTTATTACATTAGTGTTTGCCAGTGGCCACTGCTCACTGTTAGCTTCCATCTTCACATTTCCTGGTCCACACACACAGGCAGGAACGTCGTGCTAAATTGAGAGTTATTTTTAAACCTCTCTTGATCCCACAGACAGGAACAAGTTGAGAGAGAGAAATGGAGAAGAGCAGCTAGAAGACAGCACACAAGTGTGCTTTTTAAACTTAAACACAACAGGCCACATTCAGAGTTCAGTTAGGCCTGGTTTATACGGATCAGCGTACTTCAGAATGATTTGCATGGGCGGCTATATAGGTGTCTGCCTTCGCACTTGCATGCGATGTGAATGAATCCACTAGGGGGCAGAAAATGAAAAACTAAATGAAAGTCTACGCACTTCACTGCAGAAAATATCGAGAGAAGAGGAGTATCAATGCTACTTACTTGCAGGTTTTAAATTACTAATAAAGTCAATCACATATGGAGCAGTTTTGGATTTTCAGATGGTTTCTACGTAAAAAGATGAGCTAAATGGTCTGTTCAGATGGCATAAGAGTTCTGGACACATGTCCGTTAAGTAATGGTGCCAGGGGACATCTGTAGGACGTCTAATTATGATTGATTCAAAAGGGATAAATGGTCTCTGGATAAATCACAGAGCTGGGTGTGTCTTCATGATGTACGCTTTGCTGTGGCACTAAAAAAATCTGTTTGTTCGACATACACCTCATTTTAATACAAACGTATTGTTTTGTCCTTTATTATAAGTACATATTGTAGAGTGTGTGGCTGCACAAGTTGCAGTTAATCACTAGGTCACATGACCATAACATGTATGTAGGATATACATGTGCTAGGAACTCGATAACTTTCCTAATATCCACAGAAGTCTGCTTCTCTGACAAGTCCTTATAAAATCTTGACTATATTTTGTTGTTATTGTAATGTTTGAGGATGGATGTAGACCAAGATGTTTGCCAATCTGTCTCAAATTGGTGTAGCAAACTGCATGGCCCTGAGCGTCTGCCAAGACTACAACTTGAGGGAAAAAAAAGACCAATTAGACGACAACCTCCTAGAAATGGAAACAGCCAGGTCGATAAATGAGGTCCGTTTGTTGAACTCACAATGTTATTGTGCTTGATGTAGACTAGGTTTGGCAACACAATTTGACTGCTACATGTGCCTACTACACACAGAAAACACAACAATAATGCGTCATAGTCATGGTAATAAATGGGTTATAATTCAGAAAGGTCAGTCTTCATTTTTCTGTCTTTGATTTGATTTCAAAATAGATACGGATTGAAGGGCTGATGCATAGATTCCTCAGGATACAACATAATCTTTACAACATAAAGTTTACATGGGATGTGTACTAACTAAGGCTATTTCTCCTAGTCTTTTTGTAGAACGTAAAATGCTACATGCTCATTTTGGTGTGCCAGCATTTTATTTAACGCCTTAATTTATTAAATACTAAATGTTTTGGAGTAGATAGTAGCTAGATATTTAGTTGTTCATGTTTACCTGCTCTAATGATAACCTCCTGGTGTAATGTGAGCCAGCCAGCATTATTCAATGCTTTTTATAACAAGGATGTTAGCTAGGTAGCTATATATGCTTGGCTAACTAACTCGACATCTCCTTGTTGTAATGCTAGCTTATTCAAACCATTTCTGTTTATTCATAATTAAGACATATTTAAGTTAATTTCATATGGCACATGAGTTTAACAACCAATGATATGGGTCAATTCAGCAAACGATATTATATATACTTTGTGTGTATGTGTACATGTACGTGTATTTGTGTATGTGCCTGTGTGTGTATGTACATGTGCATGTGTACTTGTTAAGGGACTCCCAGGCCTGCACACCTGTTTGTGTTTGTGTGTGTGTGTGTGTGTGTGTGTGTGTGTGTTTAGGCTTTTCTCTGACTGTTTAATTAAATAGCCATTTGCCTTAATGAGCTCATTTCACAGTCTGATGAGCCAGACCTCACACACACATGCACCCACACACACACACACACACACACACACACCCTTCTACAAACACATCGGTGTTGTTGGAATACTTCCGAGGATCATCATGCATTGTGTGTGTGTGTGTGTGTTTAAAAGTGCGGTGTCAAAGGTTACTTTGGGTCAAAGTTGATGCTGAGTGTACTGAGTGTAACACCACAGTAATGCCAGTGTAGTGTACAGTGTGAAAAGAAATACTGTAAAATACTGTAATACATAAATTCATCCAATCCATCCATCAATCTATTCCATCAATTCATTCATCTATCTTTCTAATCATCCACCTATCCATCCATTAATCTGCTCCATGATCTGCTCCATCCATACATCTCCTCTATTTTCTATCAATCCATCAATCCCCTCGATTCATTCATCCATTTCAAGTAGTCATCCATCCATCCATCATCTCTCATCAATTCATTAATCTATCCATCTAATCATCCATCCATCTACCTATCCATCCATTTATCCACTCCATTCATCCACTTTATCCAGATGATCCATCCACATTTCTCATCTTTATCATCTACCCATCCATCACATCAATCCATCCATCCATCAATCTATCCCATAAATTCATTCATCTATCAATCTAATGATCCAGCTATCCATCTAATGATCCATTCATCCACCTATCCATCCATTAATCTGGTCCTTCCATCTGTTTAATCCATCCGCCCCGCCCTACATCTTATCTATATCGTTTTCCTTCCATCCATCCATCCATCCATCCATCCAATTTATTCATCCAGTTAATTTATCCATCCATTTAATTATTCATCCATTCATCCATCCATCAATATATCCTTTCATCAGCCATTCACCTAATCATTCATTCATCCTCCTATCTATCCATCAGTTCATCCATCCATCCATAAATCCATGAGGCTATGCCATCAATTCATTCATCTATCCATCTAGTCATCCATCCACCCATCCATTAATCTGCTCCATCCATCTGCTTTATCCATGCGTTTCATCCATGCATGTCATCTATGTTGTCTATCCATCCATTCCATCAGTACATCCATCCATCTATCCATACATCTACCCCTTCATCTTTCCATCTATCTATCCTATGTAAGTGGTTGGGTGTTGAAATCCATTTTTTGTAACAGTTCTTTTGCTTTTTGGTGTGAATTAATTTTTGTAGACATTAAATAAAGAATAACATTAAATCCCT
The DNA here is from genome assembly GCA_030014255.1 of Parauchenoglanis ngamensis. Classification (NCBI taxonomy): domain Eukaryota; kingdom Metazoa; phylum Chordata; class Actinopteri; order Siluriformes; family Auchenoglanididae; genus Parauchenoglanis; species Parauchenoglanis ngamensis. Next base: position 203,409 of record JAQMYM010000025.1, read on the forward strand.
GTTCTTAAACAGTTTTATTTGTTTTAAATACATTGCGGCTGTTTTGCTGCCACTTGATTAGCAAAGCTAAATCTTGTGATATGTATTGTAACGGTATTACGGTATAATATTTGTTGCCATGTTTTTCCACCGTGGTAACATTCAGCTCCATAAAGCTACCTGCTGGAGTGTCTGATCATTAACAGTCAGCCATCAGTGACAAATGTTACCTGCATTTACTTTGTTGGTGAATGTGGATATAACCCCTGGACGAAACCCTTAATGTTTTCAGAAATGTCACATGGCATAATTTATCACACTAACAGTATCATAATGTCATAGTGACTGTCCTATTTCATCATCAGCTTTTCCCTCTAATTTATTAGGCTCAGTAAAGAGCAGCACATGTGGCACTTCATTTAAGAACGATCCTTCCTTTTGTTTAATTACGCTCTGTGTGTGTGTGTGTGTGTGTGTGTGTGTGTGTGTGTGTGTGTTTGAACTTGAGGATGAAGAGTCACTTGGTTCACATCATAGAATTCTTCTGCTCTTTTGTGTGTGTCTGTACTTTTCTTTACCTTTTTTGTGCCAGCTCACTGAAGTGAGGAGTCTTGTACTGCAAGAGAGAGAGAGAGAGTGTGAGAGAGCGAGAGAGAGAGAGAGAGAGAGAGAGAGGAGGAGGAGGAGTAAGACATAAAAACAAAAGAGATGGGAAGGAGGAGGAGGAGCAGAAGGAGGAGAGAGATGGTTACGGAGAAAAAAGTGGTGAGGGAAAAAGGGAGCGAGAACAGAGCAAGAGATGGAGGGATGGACGGAGGTTGGTTATTGGTTGAAGTGTCCACTGCACCGAGCCCTGGAGGATTTGGTGGGGGGACGGATCAGGATCAGGAGGTTGCTATAACAACAGCACCTTGGTGGTTCTCTCTCTCTCTGTATTCCTCCAGGCACATGAAAGCTTTACATTGCTCTCAAGCTCTCTCACTTCATTCCCTCCCTCCTGTTATTTCCCTCCATGTCTCTGCTCCCTCTCTCTCTCCCTCTCTCTCTCCTTTCTCCCTTGCTGTGTGTTCTTCCACATGGGAGCAGTGCAAAGAGCATGAGTGTTTGTGTGAGCTACTGAAAGCCCTAATAGGCAGTGACACAGAAAAACAAACTCCAGGCTCTACACACACACACTCTGTTTGCCCCTCCCACCATACAGTTTCTGAGTACATTATTTAACACAGACGATGCGTAATAGTATAGCGTGTTTACCCATAATGTACTGCTGCAATCACGGTGCACATAGTTTGAGGCACGCTGCATTTCTACAGCTCCCTGTCCATACTCACCCAATCCATACTCTCTGCGTTTGCGCGTGTACGGATGCCTGTGTGACGGTTGCTGGCAACACACGTTTGTAATTAAGCTTCGCTCAGCATTCCGCCTTTTTAGGAAGGCGATGTTTAAGGTGGTAAACTGCTCATACGCGTACAGCAAACCCGCACGAGTCATCATATTTCCATTGTGACTGCAATTTTTGGCGTTCTCAATTAATTAAATATGAGCTAATGCTAGCTAATTGGCTTAATGAAATATTAGCTGATGTTAGATATCCAGCCTTTATTGACTCTTATATTTATTTAATCAAACCACAAGGTCCCAGTTCAGATATCTTTTTCGTAATCACTTATTTTTATGTTCGTTCTAATTGTGTTTACAGTATATGCGTCTCAGTGAATGTGACTAAGGAGATCACTTACTTTGATTAAAAGATTTATGATTCAAAGTCCAACCCATGTTTTTCATATTCAACTATTTTATTATTCAAAACGATGCACTTAACTGACTCATGGATGTGAAATGGAAGACAAACCGAAATGGAAATTCAGATGAAATTCTTGCCTTACGAGGCTTTCTCGCAGATAGACAGAGCAAAGTATGACTTGGAACTATACCCGCAAAAAAAGAAAAGAAAAAGGGTTTTGTGTTTTTATTAAGTATATACATTGTGATTTTTGACAGCACTCTTTTATAGCGAATAACATTTCAGTGAGCTGAATTTCTGTAAAATCCTTTTAGATGTATTTCGGATATTATTCCATAATAAATCTAGAAATCAATATAAAACTCTCGAAGTAATACAATTGTATGGAATTGGTAGAAAGCCATGAAATTTACGGATAGTTTTACTGGTTTTGCTGTTTCGCCTTTGAACGCTTCAGGAAGTCGGGTTTATCACATACAGTGCGAAGAAAATAAAAACATGATTAGTTATAAATAATAACGTGAAACAAAGCTACTTTGTTTTCAATTGGCTGCATAAATGTGATTAGTTTGAATATTGAGCAAAACAATAGCGCTGTTCATTTCAGCAATTATCATGCAGCCAAAGTTAAGAGGTAAACGACAAGGACAAGTGTGAAAATGGCATCCTAACCAACATGACAAAATAAGAGGAGGACAGATCAGCATGCATTGTTCCCTCGCTCTCTCTCTTTCTTTTTCTCTTTGGCTCGCTTTTCTTTCTATGTCTCTCTCTGTGTCTTTCTCTCTCTCTTGAGTGGGAGGGTGTTGTGACTGACACACAGCCTAATCGTCTTTACGGCATGATAAAGTGGCACGAGCATCGACAGGCGTCGTGCTGTCGGTTGCCGTGGCAACCCCGCCCAGAGGTGTAGCGCTGGAGGAACGCGACCTACCTACATACAATTGCAACACACACCTGCACCTTGCACACACGCACACACACCTGCGAATGAGAGCAAGACGCTGAAGACAGATGAGATAAACCGATGGAAAATAAGAAAAGCAGAAAGATCTGTGTTGTTTTATCCCGTTTATCGTGCTTATCTCGTTTACCTGTCCAGATAACGCTTTTCAGTAAACATGAGCCGCCTTTGTTTCCCATCGTGATCTCACTCTTCATGGAAAGAGAGAAAGAGAGAGAGAGAGAAAGACGGGAGGGGGAGAAGACATGCTGCCTCGGAGGAGAGCTGGAGAGAAGATCCATGAATCTCGTTATTTCAGAATCTCATTTGGCATGTTTCAGTGGAGTGGCGTGTGGGGCGTCTCTCTCAAAAACACACACGCGTGCACACACACACACACACACACACACAGGTCTGCAGGGATGCGTTGTGGAAGAGGGTGGGTGGCATATTGAAGCCGAATATGAGGCAAATTTGTCACTCATGCTCTCATCGCCATTCCGTAATTAACCCGCACATATGCATGCTATGCTGCCTTATTCTCACTCACACTGGAATGCACATGGTGTGACACAAAGATGCACCCAGGGAAGAACAGACAAGCATACATTTTTGCATACAAACATGCGCACTTGCTTTCACCCCCTGTAATTAACGGGCTGTTAAATGTGTTGACTGTGAGAGTCATTAGCACAAATGGAACGAGGGATGAAGAAGAGGTGGCGAGGGACAAGAGACACTCTTCACCTCCTTTAATACTCTTTTCTCGTCCTCATCCTGCTAGTGTTTGTCACTTTGTGCACGTCAATATTTGCTATCGTTAGCTCTCTGCCGTGCTGGCTGTAAACCCAGCAGGTTAGGAACTGTGTGGTGAGAAGGATAGTGCAGCAGCGTAGAGGCATTCTGATTGCATTTATATGAATTTCTGCAGGTTTTGTTAAGAATATAATTTATAGCTTTGTTGGTTTTTAAAATTGTCTTGTTTTTATTCTGTTCAGCTGCACCGAGCAGTTGTCCTTGTCTCCTGACTGCCTTTGAACGAATGATTGAAAATGATCTGTTAAACAGTTTAAGCCATGATATTCAACTCAGAACTGGTATTTTGTTAAGCTCTGTCTGTGTTGTGTGTGTGTGTGTTTGTGTGTGTGTGTGTGTGTGTGTGTGTGTGTGTCAGACATGCAAGTGATGCTCAGCTTAGACAGAACTTAATGGCTGAGACAAATTAAGCAAAGGAGCACGATTGTGATAGGGACTTGCCCATGTGTGAACAATGAACCTTTTATAAGTGACATTTCATTTTTGCACATGATATTTTCTTTAACTCACTCTCTCTCTCTTTCACTTTCTCACTCTCTGGCTCACTGTCTCTGCTCTGTCTGACTCTCAGGATAATGATTAAGTGCTAACTGGGGTTTATCATCACCTTGTTCTCTTTGAGTGATTCTCCTTCTGACTAGTCTAAAAAGAGTCACATGTGTGCATAGGATTTATAGTTAGTTTAGATACACAGAATGATGTACTGCCAAAAGAGAAGTTCCATTTACTAAGAGCTCCCCATAAAGCTTAGAGCGGTTAACTGCTTTGAATGAGAGTGTAATTATCTCTCAAAAGGCCTCATTTTAAACACAAGCATATGCACAGATTATAGGATTCATAGCTGCTAGAATAGTAGGAATTGTACACAGTTTATATAAAGCAGAGAGTATGGCCTCAGCTGACAAATGTCAGGGTAAATTAGAAATTAAATATGAACCTCTGCTCAGTTTAGAAACATTCTCTCTCCTCCGATTTGTGATTTTAATTTTCCTATAATGATACATACATTACTAAATGTTTGTAAGCACCAGCTCATAGAAAGCCTTCCCTCATTTAAGTAAATTATTCAGTGACATGTTAAACAAATCAAAACAAATTAAGTTCTTAATAGTATTCCTGATACAGCTTTTCACATTCCAGGAGTTTTTTTTTTTGAGGTGTTTTACCCAGGAGGCTTTTCATAAACTTCCCAAATAGGCAGCGCTCTTCTGCTTTTTAAGTAATTTTAAGTAAAAACTGCTTACTAAATAAACATGTTGATGTATATATGGATATTAACCTCATTATTTAGAAACTAATTTTTAACCATAGGCTACTTTTTAAAGTATGTTTAAGACAGTAAAAAAATATAGGCCTATATAGTGTGTCCATTAGAGATGATAAGATTCACTGATTCGCATTGTTGCACCAATTTAAAAGTTCACAATGTGATTGCCCTGATTTAAAAAAAAAAGAAGTGTGCACAGGATATAATTTGTCCAGTCACATGAGTACACGGCCTGAGAATGGGAGACTGTCGTGGTGGCTCGCTCACCATGGCACCAACGAGATTTCAAATTAAAAGTCCCTGTGGCTCTCTCCATAACACAATCAGGATTTCAAAATAAAACCCTTCTCATGCCATTACCTCCTGAAGTCACATGGCGGATTAGCATGATACTACCATATTGAATTGCAGATCATATGCTTTTGTATTGCATTGAATTGCATTGTGTTGAATCAAATTGCGTCGAATCACACTGCACTGCAAGAAGGATGAATTGTATCGCATTAATAGTAGCTTCATATGTATCTTTAATGAATCGGATCATTTTCAATACGTCAAGATGTGCATCACATTGGCCTTGGTGATTGAGATTCACATCCCTAGTGTTCACCTTTGACTGGTAGTGTATATTCTAAGAACATAATGGCTCTGCTCAGACATAATAATAATCTCAACTTAGTCTTAAAATCTTAGGAAAACTAATAATTTTTCTCTCTCTTTCTCTCTCAGCTTCAGGAGACAGTCAAAAGAAAATTGGACAGTGCCCAGTGCAGATCTCCTTTAAATGGTGACCAGAATGGGATCTGTGATGGAAGCTACTCCCCCACCACAAAGCGGTTGCGTAAGGAGGGTAACAGTGGACTGGACTCTCTGGGCACTTTGCCCAACAGTGTACCCCCAATCTCTCCACTTCACCAAATGGACATCAAGCCCACGTTACCTACAGGCAACAACACAACATCTAATAATGCATTGGGTAATGGTAATGCCGGTACAAACCATATTACAGGGCGAGCAGAGGACTTGGGTAAGAATGGTGGCATGCCAGACATTAAACTGAATGGATCTTTGGATCTGGATGATGGTTTCAGCCTTCTAAAGGACATGAAACAAGAGCCTCTGGACGACGCAACAGGAATCGAATCTTCTGACACCTCACTGTCCAATCAGAACAAGTTGTTCTCTGACATCAACCTAAATGATCAGGAGTGGCAAGAGCTGATTGACGAGCTGGCAAACACGGTTCCTGAAGACGACATGCATGACCTCTTCAATGAAGACTTTGAAGAGAAAAAGGAAGTTAGTGATTTCAGCCGGCCAACAACAGAGCAAACACAGAATCTGCAAGAGCCCGTACCTCCTCCAGTCGCCACAGCACCCAACAACCCACCACAGACACAGGGTGGGCAGATGGGCTCTCCGCAAGTTCGCCCAGCTTCTTCTGGACCACCGTTTGCCACTGCTGCCAATGGCACACCACCCCAGCAACCCTTGCAGCAGTCTCCAGCAGTCGCTATGGCATCAGGGTCTCCTGCAAGCTGCATTGCTCGGTCTCCCCAAACTCCTACACAGGCCCAGACACAGACATCCAGACCTGGAAATGGATTTATGATGAATCCTGGTCCTGGTGTGGGTCCCCCAGGGTCAACACCAGTAGCACCAGTAGGTCCTGGAACAGGAGTAGGAACTGGACCTGTCCCGGTTCCTGCTCCACCAACCACTGAACTCTCACCGGCTGAACAGCTGAAGCAGATGGCAGCACAACAACAGCAACGTGCCAAGCTCATTCAGCAGAAACAGCAGTCACAGGCAGCTAGCTGGTCCCCTGCAGGAGCACCAACAAGCCCTTACGGTGGTCCCTTCAACCCTGACAAACCAAATAGCCCCATGATGTACCCGCAAGGCTTCAATGCCCCCAACCCAATGGTGCCCAAATCCGGCATGAACAACTACCTCCCACAAAATCATATGAACATGATGAACCAGCAACAGCAGCAGCAACAATCTGCCACCATGGCTGCCCAGAATGCCTTGAACAAGCAGCTGTCTTACAACAACACCAAACCATTAAGTCATTTCAGCGGTGTTGACCACATGAGTCAACGAATGACCCCACCAATGGCCAATCAGGTCAAAAATCCCATGATGCCCTATATGCAGGGGACAGGGGGGCAGGGTGGGGGGCCACCTCCTTCTCAAGGTCCCATGCCTGGGCAGACAGCGCATCTGACTGAAGAACAGAAGAGGATGATGATGATGAAGCAGAAGGTGCTTGGTCAGGGTTTGCCATACGGTGCAATGCAGCAACATGCACAGGTAAGATGCTTGGTTATGTTCTGTTTGGGTTATGCTCTGCTACCATGGACTAGCTAATGCTAAAGTCTTAAGTATTGTTTAGGCTTAAGTGTGTCTTATTTTTAAAGTGAGGCCTGGTTTTAGCAGGCAAATGTGTTGGTTCTGCCAACTCCTGGGGATCCACTGCTTTATACTGATTCAACATTTCCCAGCTACAGGTGATGAAGAGAGTTTAATAATTAGGCAATGGACTAGATTAGGTGTGTTGGATCAAGTTAAACCTTCTCTTCAGGGCACTTGGGTCCCTATGGTCCAGTATCTGATCAACCTGTGGTATTTTCTGTGACCTTTCTAGTGGGGTACAAGTTCTTATTTCATTCAAGTAACTGAAATTGCCTGATCTTGCCCTCCATTTTGGTTTTTGCCTTTTCTCATAAATGGGCTGACGAAGACAAGATGGCACCTCAGGACTCCAGCATGTCTTTGACTGTTTTGCCCAGAGACATACTGGAGTCCATCTTGCCCATAATTCCATTCTAAAACCCCGCTCACCCATAATACTATATTTTATGTCCATGTTGTGCATTGGGCCAGTAACGGTGGCTGTTGCCCCAGCAACAGCTAGCTCTCGGATACGAAATCAACACTGTCTAATATATTAATGTCTATGCGGCAGCCCCCCGGTCCCTGTGGCTGCCAAAACCTCCTTACCCTTCCTTCATCTATTTCGGAAGAAAAGATGCCTCTGCACCTCATCTGACATACAGATGACAGAATTTTCATGTTTCTATTACTGAACCTTGTGTCGACGAATGTCATGTTTGCAGGCTTGATAATTTTAAACACCAACTGTCTAATGAGAGAATTGGAATTTAGTAGAGGTGATAATTCAGTCACTCAGTCTAAGTTTTCCTTGCGATTTCTCTTTGTCTGGAGTGGCTGCATTTTAAGTGGACTTTTCAAAATGTGCACTGGAATTGTGCATATGTGTGTTTGATTTTTCTTTCGATCCAAGAGATGCTTGTGAGTGACCTGTAAATTATGCTCGTTAATGATGTCCCCAGTTACTTCCATCCCCCTCAACCCTCCTTATGAGTCCTCCTCGTTTCCATCACCACATTCGCCTTCCCTCTTTATTCGTACATCAGGCTGTATGTCTCATGCTCAGTGATTAGACATCCCTCCACCCTTTTTCTCTCTCTTCCATCTCTCACTTCTTTTTCTTTGCTCTCTTTCTCCCTCCCTCTTTCCTATTCCCCCCTCCTCGGCTGCAATAAAGAGACAGATTTATGATGGCTGGTCCTTTGCAGCACTCTGAGGAAAATGCGGCAGAGGTAAAAAAGAGTCAGCGAGAGTGAGGGACAGAAAGACAGAAGAAATAAAAGAAGAGAAAAGAGAGGGAAAATGCGGAATGAAAACAGATCATGAGTGAGCGAGATAAATGGATTGTGGGAAAGGCGTGGAGGGAGGTAAAAGATCTATAGGGAGAAAGGAGAAGAGAAAATTGGAATGAGGGAAGACAAAGGAAAAAGATTTTTGCTCTCATTTGGCCAAGCAATTACACACTATAATATCTGTTATCTCTTAGCATGGAAACAAAAGACTGGTTTAATACTTTCCTTTGTGTGTCTGTTAACAAAAAAATTATAGCTTTCGTATACACCTGTTTTTCGCAAAACTTTGTGAAGATTTGTCCCAGCTGGTAAGCATGTGCATTTATCCAGCTAAGAGAAAACATCATAATATTTGGCAGTGAGTTGCACAGATACATAACTTTAAAAAAAATTAACTGCAGTGTTCTGAAAATGTGATAATTGTTTGCTTACAAATGTTTGTATCTAGGTGAAAATTGATATTGCACACATTTGTGTAAATGTTCCTGCAACTGAAAATTTTGCAGCAGTGTTTAAAAATGTTACACGAATTCTCAGAAAGCCTGATACAACCTTAACATTTAGGAAACTTACTGCTAACCTAAAATTGATCGTGATTATGATCCCTCTCTATTACACTGTGTTTGTAGCATGAGGTGAGTTATAGCTAGACAACTTTGTGCTCTTGTAAGTGGTTTGGGAAATGCTTAAAAACCAGCTTGTGTGTGTGTGTTGTTTTTTTTTAATGAAAGTGATTCTGATGTGTTTTAGTAGCATAGATTGGGACCTTGAGCCAGCATTACAGTCCATACCATCCAGAAGATGCGAGAACCCATCCTTCCTTTCTGATGATGTGCTGTTTCTTTTTCCTTTTTGGAACTCCGATGAAATTATTTACATTTCCACTCATTTTCAGTTTCATTTAAAACCTGAACAATGTCATGACTTGTGATGTTATAGATTTTAGTTCCATCTGGTTGCATGACAAGCAGCCTGTTGGGCCCAGTCAGCACTGAATAGCTGATGCTTTAATGCTAATGGAAAGTGAACAAGCAGTCTTACTTACACATGATATAGTGTATTTTAAACTCTACATGTGACACACATACAGACACGTACGCACACAAATTAAAAAGTCATGCAAAATAAATAAGCACATATCAATAATCTGAAAATCAAAAACATATGGCAAATATCCACCCACCTACAGACTGTTCCTCTCTCTCTCTTTCACACACACACACACACACACACATCAGTGAGTGTCTGCTGTGTTTTCATATGGGTGGCAGAATGGCAGAGTTTGCATAATCTTATTAGCGTGTGATTATGAAACTTCAGCCTGCTCCTTAAAAGCTCGTTAGTCAGGCTTTAATTGTCACTCCTCGGCATTTTGCATATCGCCTTGGTGACTGTGATTTATTCGCTAGCGATCAAAGGCGATGGTGGGGGGACGCGCAGTCTGTTGATGCACGCTAAGTGTGTGTGTGTGTGTGTGTGTGTGTGTGTGTGTGTGAATTTGTGTGTTAAAGTCAATGAGGTGCAGGGGCTTGAGCTAAATACATGTTATGGGGGAGGGGCAGGATGCGATTGGTTGGGAGGAACTTAAATGAGCAGTTAAATCAGCCATTTAGGTGGCCTGTTGCCTCTGTGTCTGTGTCTGTGTGCATGTGTGTGAGAGAGAGTTGGAAAAAGAGACATTGTTATAAAAGACATCTGTATCTAGTCCTCTTTCTTTCTTCTTCATCATACATATCTATTCAGGTCCTGCTTGATGTGTCTAGAAAGGAATGTACCTCAAGTGCGACGATCTTGAGAAAGAGACAGAGAGGAAAAGACCACCCAGCTGCTCTCGTCCTCTCCCCTCCCCCTGCCTCTTTATCCACAGGAAGAAGAGATATTGCTTTTTCTCTGTCTTTTTCACTCCTCCCTCCTCTCTTCCCCTTTCACCACACGCACACACACACACACACACACACACACACACACACAGGTTGATTTGAGCCGCTCTCAGATCCTTTGGAGAGGCTTGTTGGAAGGAAGGAGGGAGGGATGAAGGGAGAAGCAGCCACAGTGGGCTGCACATTTCTGTTGTGTATCTCGAGAACACTGACACCAGACAAAACCACCATCGACCATAGCCCTGCCCATCAAAACAAAGCCCTGTGTGTATGTGGTTGTGTACTTGTAGTCGCTACATATTGAGGACCGAAAAACATATTTAACCAACAGAATGAGGACATTTTTGGAAAGTGAGGACATTGTGGCTGGTCATCACTTCTTTAAAGGGCTATTTGAGGGTTAAGACTTGGTTTTAGTGTTCAGGTTAGAATAAGGTTAGGGTAAGGATTGGGGTTAGGCATTTAGTTGTGATGGTTAAAGTTAGGGTAAGGAGTTAGGGAATGCATTATGTCAGTGAGTGTCCTCACAAAGATAGAAATACAAGTGTGTGTGTGTGTGTGTGTGTCTTCAAGGAGAAATACTATAAACTAATCAAAAGGAAGTGTTGTAGCTTGGGGCATATCAGATTTTTTATATTTTTCATTTTGTATTGTTTAATAATACGCTTGTTTAGTTGAGCTACGTGTTCTATGATGAAACGCTTCCATTCCGAGGAACATCCGTGCTGGGTTGCATAATACATCATATGTTAATCGGGATTGTGAAGTTGTGTCTGAACTTTAATAATCTATGTTGTCTGACTCCAGAACAGAACAACAAAACATCTTTCTCTAATGCATCTTAGCTTGCCCATGCTTGCCGAACAGATAAAGCCATGTTAGCCTTCCATGCATGGAATGTCTTCACTTGTGAAACATGAACAGGGACGTAAATTTAGAAAATGAAACAACATGGTGTTTATCAGGGCTACTTCGCGCCGCAAGAATTCGTTAAGGATCTCCGTTGCTGTTCAACACAGATCATGCAAAGTGTATGCACAGATTATTTAATTTACTTTTATCTTGATTACTGATAATAACTTATTAGAATTATTTACAGTCCTGACATTCAGGTCCACTATGTAGGATTCAACCAACTGAGTGCCCCTCTCTTACCCCTTCCTTTCCAAGCGAGGATTAGAACATGCCGTGGCCATAGCATACTTTTAAGTACTCACGTTCACACTCCCTTGCTTTTTTCTCATGCTAAATAATAAGAACGATTCTCCATTTGACAAAATTTGGGTTCTCAAACTTGTTATCCAGCACCAGCAAACACTGATTCCTCTTCTTTCTTCTTCCTTGTCTTCCTTTTTTCTTCTTTGTCATGTTTATGGTGCTTCCTTCCGGATTCATGCTCCCACTTGTAAAGACATGAAACCTGGAAGGTGCTCTCTAGAGGTTTGTCCGTTCTGGGCTACTGTAGGAGCGCAACATGGGTGAGGTGAGGTGAGGTGAGATCATGTGAGGTTATAGCACAACCATAATATTACTCTACTATTTACCATTATGCAAATTTACACAAAACTAATCCAGATAGTTATCATCCAGCCATAATCATAAGTCCAACTCTACTGCACAACAACCCCAGCATAGAGAGTTTATTGATTCACAGAACAGGTGGCTAGTTGCAGGCCCAAGCAAGGTCTCTGGTCTTGCATGTCATGTCCATTTATACTCACACCCATGCAATTTAGAGGAGCCAATTAACCTAATTTGCATGTCTTTGGGAGGAAACCTACACATGCACAAGGAGAACATGCAAACTCCACACAGAAAGGCACCCTTGATTAGCTCAGGGATCAAACCCCGAACCTTTTTGCTGTGAGGCAACAGTGCTATACCACTACACCACCGTACCACCCCTTAACAAAAGCACACTGCGTCAAACAGACTAGCCAGTCTAGCCAGACTGTCTTTTTTGGCATGTTTGTTTAATTATAATTTGGTGTGTTTCCCTTGATTATAATCAAAAATGTATTGTGCATGGTCATTGCAAGGTCAATCCTCTTTTCCGGGAACATGACAACTCAAATATTTGCTTATTTCCTCTGGGCACTCGAGCTGTTGAAATGACCAAGAAGCACATCGCTAGCAGCTAGATTCTAATCTTGAGCATTTTGCGATAGCCGGAAATCACTCCCACAACAAGAATGTCCAGGTCATTTGTCCATGTCTAGTTTACGGCTCCTTATTTACAGCAGTTTTTGATGTATTTCAGTATTGAGAAACAAGATGCTATTCTCTGCAGCGACGCAGTTTACATTTGTACACAGTTCCTAATTGACAGTGTTTTTTTCTTCCATAATATTGTTTTCTTTTGTCTGTTCACACGGGGCTTCTGGTCAATTCTTTCCCCAGAATTTTGTTGACATAGCCTTTTATAAGTCTGCCGAATGATGAAAGACTGTTGTTGCACTGAGTGTTTTATACTTCCACTGTAGAGGCTGCATGGGCGTTTGTTTACCAAGGGTCTCTAATCCACTCTGAGTAAAAATGAGGAGTTCTTCCTTTCAGAGGTGTACTAAAGCTCAGGGGTTAGGGTTCTCCAGTAGTGAGTAGAAGGTGCTAAGTTTAAATCCTAGGACTGCCATAGAGCTACCCTTGAGGGAGGGCCCTTAACCCTCAACTGCTCAGCTTTATGCTTGGATTATAGTTGGCCTCATGTCTGCCAAATGAGTAAATATAAAGCACTACATGCTTTTGTTGTGATGAATTGTTCAGCTGGTCCATGTTTCTCTGTATTTTAATGGTTGCGCAGTCTTGATTACAGAAGATGTTGTGTAGATAACCGTTAACTCTTCTCAGATTATCAACTATTCAAGAATTACACCAATGCTTATATTATGAGCGTAAATGAGCAGCGGTAAGTACCAAAACACACTGTGTGGGATGATACGCCTATCACAGAGGCGCCAATATTTACGATTTAACCATAACATTTTTCAACTACTTCCCGATGATCCTCGTGGATCGCCTTGTGAGCCAATAGAAAACCAAATGGGTAGAGTCTGTCGTCTCTTTGTTTTGAAGGAAGATGGAAAAGAAAATGGAGGAGCTGCTTATTATTAAGTAGCATTCACACCTGACTTTTGCCTTGCAGTTGTCTTACAGATGCTTGGCACACACCTGAAAAGGTGTTTATAGGAGTTTCTTGTTAGCTATGTTGGCACCTCTGATCACTACCATTATGAGGAAATGTGAAATCTTTATAGAGTTAACATTATGCGGTATTTGTACAGATGTTTATTTCCGCAGACTGCTTTTAAAGAACCAACACACCAAATTATGAGACCTGGCAGGAAGTCTAATATCCACCGAGTTTTGATATAATATAAACTATGTGAATTTCCATGAATTTCCATCTCTTATGGTAACTATGTTGTGTGATATGGTTGATTTGTGATATGATATATGATAAGGAAGCAGTTAGTAATTTTCATTGCTCCCTGAAGCCTGAGAGGCAAATTGCAATTGCATTCAAAATACTAGTAATACTTTTGCTACCTTTGCACATTTATACCACTCTTTAATTGCAAGCAGAGTTTCTGAGTATCGTGTTTGCATGATCAGAAATATGTCGGAGAAGAAACTGAAGAGAAGTGGGAAGCGATTCGAGGGAAAAAGGGTGTATGGACCTTAGACGCCATAGACGGAAACATTTGAATTTGCTCTGGTCTCGGGAAGAAGAATGTCAATGTCAAAAATGTCCCACCCCTGTCCCACCTGTCCCTTTTACACAGACGTCACATCTGGCTCTGTTATTACTAAATGTTCCGGTTAACCCTAACCCTAACTCTAACCTTTTGCACAGAACAGCGAGGCAGAATAAAGGTGCAACTTTCCCACCTTGAAAAGGCTGTTTAAAAGGAGCTTCGGCTTAAGATACTTCGTCCATGGTTCATGGTTTATCTTGTAATTTTTGTGCACTTTTCTGGCGACACACAGGTTTGTTGCTATAAAACTGACAATCCACTCTCCACAAGCTAACGAACTATTAAAAACTGTGACACAGCAAGCTTTTCAGAGCAAGATTAGAAAATATTAATGACTTGTTATTAGAGTTTGAAACAATTAGTGCCACATGATTGCCCATTCCTGTGATGGGTGGTGGTTCTTGGCCACTGTTAGCGATAAGTACCAGACTCTGTAGGGATACCTGGTCAAGATTGAGAGGCTTTATACTTTGTGAGTTATTTGAAACAGACTATTTGGGTTGCTTGTGCAATACCACACCACAGCTGTTAGACTGTTATTTCGAAACGTTATCAATGAATTTTCTTTTGCACTGCATTTTTGTCTTGCTGTCTTTCTTACCCCTTCTTATTGTCTGTTTGTCAGTCGCAGTGAAAGCGGCATGACCTCTGCGTCTGTCAGTGCTATGGAAGGAGGCATGGCCTACCATTATTCAAAGCTAACTCCCTTTTTTATGAAGTTAAAACTGTTCATATAATATTAAATTTCACTGTATTGCACAGCATTGTGTAAGAATAAACCCGCCCAGAATGTTTCTGTTTTGAATAGTTGCCTACTTGTAATTTACTTGATCACAGTTTGACACGTGTGGCTGGAGTCTCAGAAGGAGAGATGTGTTCCTGTTGAATGAATTGTAGGCTCCAAGTTTTATGCTGTACACAATCACAATGGGGTTAATGCATTATAGCCAGAGTGCCTCAGTGCATTTGGACAACGAATGTGCACAATGAGAGCTGCTGCATGGGGCAGCGCTGGTCTACATGCAGCCTGATGGCCAGGTTGTGCTGTGTGTGTGTGTGTGTGTGTGAGTGTGTGTGTGTGTGTACGCACTGCCACACACTCTTCTTTGTCCAGACTCTAACACTGACAGATGGAGAGACCATGTGGATCATGGCAGAGTAGGGAGTGTAGATGGAAAAAGGGAAGAAGGAAGTGTGTGTGTGTGTGTGTGTGCATGGAGACATATGGTACCCAGGAAAGAGAAGGTTGCAGAGGGTGTCTGCCTGCCTTGTGTGTGTATCTCATCAGTCCCATTTCGCATTCTAAGAAACACTGGCCCGGACTGGATCGCACTCAATATGTGTGTGTCCATTTGCAGTTCTATAACTGGCATGCACTCCTGTGTCAAGAGTGTAGATGTGTGTGTGTGTGAGTGTGTATATGTGTGTGTATATGTGTATGTATGTGTGTGTGTAGGCCAGGCTTGGATGACACGGGTGTGTTTAGTATGCGGGGACCAGGTTGCTGTTACTGGCAGACGGCTATGAAGCCGATATCAAGCCACACCACAGAATAAGAATGATCTCTCTCTCACACACACACACACACACACACACACACACACACACACACACACACACTCTCACTCTCATTCTCTCTCTGTACACTTCCAGTGAGGAGATGCCTCACGAACAAGGGAGCGAGGGAGAGAGAAACTGTGGCGCCCTCAGCCCCTCTGTGTTGCCATAGATACCATGGCCCACAGCACCTTGCTGCCTAAATAAATGGCAGCCACAAGACAGGGAAGTGTGTGTGTGTGTGTGTGTGTGTGTGTGTGTGTGTACATGTGTGTGCCTCAGGAGTTAGAGAGCTGGTAGAGAACACATAACAGATGAGCTGCAGTCTTTGTTTTGATGTCTGTGAAGCTGTAACGGAACGGAGGGCAGAGGAAAGAACCTGTAAATGTTTTTATCTACATTCTCTCATCGCCTGTGCATTTCAGCACGCACTCTTAAAATGGCCTCATAAATTGACGTCTTTACTGGTTTAAGCATTTGGCAATATTTAATTTTTCTGCCACAAATGAGATACATCATGGTTTATGGTATTATTACTATCATAAAATTGCTACCTTAATGAAAATATTACTCAGCCGGAGCAGTTTAAGTGACAGCTCTGTCGGCCATGTTTATCAGACTTTAATGGAGCAGAAAGTAGACGGATGCAAGCGAGGCTGTTGTCAAATATGAGCAAAATAAGTAGCTGTAGAAACATTAGTGTTTGTATTGCCTTTCAAATGGAACACAAAGGTAGTGACAATGATTTGTCCAGAGAATGTGCTTGTGTCTGTTGAGGATTACGATTTATCGCGTACATGATTGTTGCCACATGGCAGTACTGGAGTAGAGTGACTAGGGCTGGGCCATATGATGAAAATATCATATCATCGTTCGCAAAGATTGACATTTCTATGACATGCGATGGGCTTGTGCGATGTCGATTTTCTTCCTGAGATTTTACATTTAAAAAAATTGCAATAAACAATTTTATTATCCAGAACTAGAAAGAACAAAAGGAAAACAAGCATTTCCACCATTTCAGGTTTAAGAAGAGTAGGAGAGGCGTGATCATATTCTCAGCCGTGTAGCCGGGAACTGCATCATGTAAACGCAGTCGGTGGATTTTTAAGTGATTCTATAGTAATGCAAAAAGCAAAACAACAACAAAGAAACTTGGCACATTTTGTTTATATGGTTTAATGGTTAGTGCTCTCGGTTCTTGATCAGAAGTTTGAGGCTGCAAGCCCCAAAACTGACAGTCTGCCACTGTGGGGCTTTTAACTGTATCTGCTCCGGGGGTGCCGGATCATGGTGGAATTTCAATATACTGTGACAATTATAGGCGTCGTCTTCTTGAAATGCCCACATGGATGACATTTTAACTGTTTCTCAAAGTCTTCGGTGGCTGGAACTCTCTCCTGCACTGAAAAAAAAATTACTTATTTAATAGCTAATTTTCATCACCATTAATTGTACGGTGTTATATGTGTCACTCATCATGGCATCATTATAGGTACTTATTCTTTTTTTGGTCAAAATGTTCGTCCTTTTTTCCTCTTTCGGCTGAAAACTGAAAGCGCCGCAGTGTCAGTTAATGTCCGGAAACTCCTGTGTAGTTAATTTCAAAGTTTTTGTCTTTATTGGGGAGAAAAAGACTGCTCTTTTGGTATATTTCTGAGTGCTAAGTCATTTAAGCGTAGTCTTTTAATTCATGATTCTCGTATGCCAAATGCTTAAAGGTTGGCAGGTCTGGAAGCACAGAGTAATTGGAGTCAGCATCACTGGACACCGTGGCAGCGTAATTCTGTGCAGATGATATAATTTAGTACACTGATCTCTCTGTTATAGTACACAATATGTATCATGATTTATATTTTTGCTACGAAGTTACCAGCAGTGTAGTGTTGCTTCACAAAAATCGGAGCTATGCGTCTGTTTATTTATTGATTGATTTATAACAATTTAATTAAGAGTTATATTTCATAATTATTTATTTATTAAAATATCTGTACAATTGTTAACCTTTTGCAATTTTAAATATGCAAAACAGTCTGTAAATGTAATTTTTTAATTGCGCTTTTTCAGAGCACTTTTGTTGTTGCTAGGTTACATAAGACATCTAGCACTTCCTCATTCCTTCGTTGCGAACGTCAAGTCTCGGTTTTCTTCAGACAGGTTAGCTGAAACGACGGAAAGAAATCGCGAGCTCAAATATTAATAGCGGTTAGCCTTCAATGTTAGAAGGTAAATAACTTGTCAGTGACAGCCAAGATCAGTTTCTCTTCCTCTGCCATTGTTGAAAGTGTTGCTATCGTAAGTCCCACCCCTTCTTGATTTTGATTGGTCAGTGAGAGAGAAGTGACATTCACGAGCTCGGCAGTGCTCCACAAGCTGACCTATTTTCACCTGAAAGCGCCCTGAGTGCAGTGGGAAAAAAAGCTGTACATTGAGAGCGTCGAGGATGCTGAGCGCTGTCAGTGCATTTGGTGGACACAGGCCCTTAATCGGCAGCTTTCAGTCGGAGATTGTATGTTATTGAAAAGTTCTAACAAGATTTAGGTTTAAAAAGTGTATTGTGACATAATCTATCACAATAATGATATTATATTGTCATATTGCCCAGCCTTAATGACAAAACGGAGGGAAATCCAGGACTGTGCAACACAAAGCTGTCATGTAACTCTAGTACTGGGAGGAAACGGGAGAGTCTGAAGGAATCCCACACAGACAAAGGAAGAACATTAACATAAACCCCTCACGGACAGTAAGCGGAGCCCAAGATCGAACCGGGGACCTTGTTGAGATGTCATCATAACCAAAATGCACATTATTCACTGGAATGTTCATGGACAAAGCAAGTCCTCATCAAGTATTGTGTATTTGCAGCCTCCTTGCAGCCTTCTTCCAAGGTACAACGCGTTCGGTTTGCTGAGCGGATGGTCCTGTGCGTCTTTCTGTGTTCCAGCGTGCTCTTCTTGTTTTCTTTCTCTTTCTTCTCTCCTCCTACATCATCGGCTACATTCCGGTCCACCCCCAACACATGTACATCCAACACCTGGGTCCTCACCTCCTCCCAACAAAAACACAGCTGCCCCTCACCATATGGCCGAGGCGTAGTAACAACACACACACCCACACACACACAGTGTCCATATGAGCTTCTCCTGCTTTCAGTGCTGCCACCACTTGAACCCTGAGGCTCGAGTGACTAGCTGACAGTACACGCTCATAAACACGTCCTCACACACACTTGTCACTTTGTTTTCCGTGCTGACACGCTGACTTAAGAGTGTGTCGGTGTCACAATGCAGTGTCACATCTCGCTCTCTCCATGTAGAAATATGTATTGTGGAATTATATATATATAACTGTCAAACTCTCATGACATTACAGAGCAACCAGCGTAACACAGGAAAAGGGAAAAACAGAGCGGGGGGTTTAAGGAGGTGGATGAATTGTCTTAAAGAGATGCTCGCATTCAAAACACTCCCTGACAAGCGGATAGGAGTGAGAGACAGAGAGAGAGACCGTATGTGTGTGTGAGGGCGATGAGTTAAGAAGCTTTGAGGAGGATTAGGTGCAGAATTTAACTTTTTTTTTCATAGCCCAAGATGTCTTCTTGGGGCAATTTGCCCTGAACGCTGCAACATGGTTAATCCCTTCTTAAAAGAGCATAATCCAAGCAACTCTGCTACCTGATCCACAGCACAGCGAGCGAGTGTGAGTGAGCAGTGCCACTGATGTTTCCTCCTACAAACACACACACGCACAAACTGTACTTCAACTCGCTCAGTCTTAGAGTCTTATTACTCTGAGTCTTAACCTGCTTGATTTAGCAGTGCCACCACTCACAAACACACACTCGCATAGACAGAAATTACGCATTCACTTACGCCAGCGTATTCACGCCCCAACCTGGAAGCTCTATAGACCTAGATCTTAGCAGGAAATGATCTCTGATACCTAGGAAGCCACTTTCTACAGCATTTGAGCATTATTTAAACTTCAGCTTTAAAAAAGGCATTATTATTGATATGGAAAGAATATTAGTAATTAAGTAAGCACACCTTAAGCAGTCTTCAAGTGTAAAGGGACAAAGTCGTCCCGAATGACTGATTTTTAAATCAATATTTTTTAATTATTGTTATGTTCAGAGGCGTTCATGATTTATTTTGCACTAAAATTCTGAATTGACTTTTTAGTTAACGTTTCTGATATCGACATGATGGTCTTTTCTCTCTTTGGGTAATGGTTTCCTATTGCTCTTTGTTTATCCGCTGATAGTGGTTAAAGTGAGCCACTTCATCTCTACGTAAAGGGAAAATCCTTTAGTTTGTCCGTACAAGTCGCACCATACTAATTAACATCCCCATGCTTGTCCAATCACTAGCTATTCTAGGTAGCTGTTGGCCACGCCCCCTAACCCAGCAGTGCATTCTGGAAGTTTGAATCCGTCTTTTGTTGTCTCCACTACTTCCACGTTGTTGTTGTTTTTTTTTCTATAATCTGATGTTGAGCGTCGTTGAAGCTCTTGCATTTATTAGGGTCTAATTTTGTTTGCCAGTCCAGACATTCACAACACATTGGCATTGTCCTTTTTGCAGGTTAGTTTAGCAGCTCACATCTAGAAGGAAATTCTACAACCAAGTTGAACCGAATCGAAATAAAAATCGCTTTCTGGCCGCGCTACACTTCGCTCAGAAGCCCTCCGACTTTTGGTCTGCACTCAAATGCGATCGCTGTATTCTCACCTGAATTAACAAACCACGCGGAGGAGGGAAGACTCCAGGGTTTGAATCAAACAGATTAAACACTACAAATGTCAGAAAACCTGTTTTATTGTTCTTAATAACAAAAGTTTATAAAATGTTCAGAAATTAGAGTAATGTTCGTTATTCTCGTTCCATTTACTCACTTGATCGTGTGTGTGTGTTTGTGCGTGTGTGTCCGCACGCATTTTCTGAATCAGACTGGATTTGCATCTCTTACGCACTCGCTGGTCCCCATGCTGACAGATGTGTGTGTGTGTGTGTGTGTGTGTGTGTGTGTGATCTGAAGTGCTTTCCTGTTTCAGACGTTGACACAGAGCAAGAGAGCAAACAGGAGATCTATCAGCACCAAGTATCTCCTGCGCTTAGACTGTATTTATTTAGGATTGCGTCTCCCTGTGTGTGTGTGTGAGTGTGAGAGAGAGGGAGGTTAAAATGGACACTTGTTGCTAATATATTTGGTTTACATAGAGGTATTTTTCCTGTGTAACAGTTAGGCATGTGTCAAGGTTTCTTACTCTTATCTCTCAAAACAGTTATGTACACTTGGGGGGGGGGTTTGTGCTTTCAAGGTAAACCCATTTGAATGGCCGCATAGAAACAGACCTTAAAAGGTTGCATTGTATGTTCTCCATACGAGCTCTGTGAGAGCTTGTTAACTAGCATTTGTTGTTTAGCAATACAAAAGCAAAGGATTTTTAAGTGTTTTACTTGGTCTTTATCTGTTGTACGTTGGATGACATTTATAGTTTTTTTTTTTTAGGTTAAAATGCTGATAACGGTGTTTACTTGAAACCCGATCATCCAATAATAATCTGATTAATAGCTTCAGTAAAATAGTTTTGTGTGAGGTAGATAAAGCATTTCTAATCTGCTACACATAAGAGTAATCACTGTGTAAACTTTTGGATCCCTTTTTACTGCTGGAATCTATGTTTAGTGCAGGATCGTTTATGCATAACAGCTACCAGAAGAATAGTTCTGTGAGGGGAAATATCTCTCACGAGGAAACAAAGTTTGTTACAATTTATGTAGCCTCTACCATTAATTAGCTTATACCTGCTACTGAATTGGTCTTTTCAGTTAAAGGTCCTCTATGAATGCCCCTCCCTTACCAACTGTGCTTTCGAACGTACGGTGGCCGTCACGTGCCCGTAGTGTACTTCCAGTCACACTCCCTTGCTTTTTCTCATGTTAAATAATTAGTATGATCCTCCATTGTTTCGTAATTTGCGTTCTCAAACTTGTCAGCCAGCACCAGCGAACACTGATTCCTTTTCTTCTTCCTTGTCGTGTTTACGGTGCTTCCTTCCGCATTCACACTGCCACTTGTAAAAACGTGAAACGTGGAAAGCGCTCTGTAGAGGTTTGTCCGTTTGGGCGGCTCTGTGGACGTGGACCCGCTCCCTATATAGATATAAAGGGCTCGTTCTAAGCTTATGTAAACCCAGCGATTCGTTACAGGTACTTATACACTAATGAAAACATACTTATGAATATTACATTCCATTTCTGCTGTTAGATCCCCCTAAGTCCTACATATTTGACCTTTAAATGGACAGTAGTAGATGTTTTCATTTCTGACTAGTATGAATAATGTTGCAGAAATGATCAAAATTATAGTATAAGCCACTGTGTATTATGAAGCAGAACAAACCCTGTGTGGAAACCTGTCTTCCGGTCTGAAATGTTCATGGACACGCCCCCAACCCCCCTTCACATCCTCTTAAATCATCATGAGGAGAAGTTGCATGTTTATATAGAGTTGTAAATTGCCTTTCAAGCAGTTGAATGTCCGAGTGGGGTTGAACGTGATGTCATGACCGTCCTTGCTAATGCTAACTCTAGTTAGCATGCTAGCTCTAGTTGAACCACCATAAGATTTAGAGGCGGAGCTTTGTGTACATGGGTGCAAATGGGAGCAGGCTCAATGAGTAAAACAACAAATCATTCAAATCTTATTCCCATTTACCTGGTAGAGACCTTTGCATAACAAACCGTACCTTTTGAATGCTGCGGTCCTTCTGAGTTCAGAGTCCAGTGTGAGTGTAGGTGATTAAGAGAAAACTAAATGCAATGCATTGTTACTCAGTATAGTTTTTCAATCTACACATTTTCTAAAATCTTCAATTGTCCACAAATGTCCAGGTTCAGCAGCCTTGAAGTGTTTTGCCTTGTTTGTGCTTATCTCTGCCTTCTACAAAGTCCACGCTGTCACATTTTGACTTGCAGTTTGTAACTAAGTTTGCTTATTAGCCAATTTCCTTAATTAGAAGCTGATTCAGTGTCTGATTGTGTTGTGTTGCTCTTGTTAGTGTGAGGCCGTCTGTCCCTGAGACTTTATAAACCGTTGAACTTTGCATGTTAAGTCTCTGCTTAGTGTCTGTGGCAGTGGAGGGAGTTTGTTCCTGTCTGTCTTTCTCACACTCTCTCTTTCTCTATGTAACCTGACCAGAATGTCTCACAGCTTTGCTATCCACCCACTCGTCATCGCCTGAAGACTCATGCAGAGGGAGAGGGAACATACAGAAAGTCATGGAAGAGGTGTGTGTGTGAGTGTGTGTGTGTGTGTAATATTGAGGAGGTGTGGTCGCTTAGTGCTCTACTCTGTCATTAGAGCACACTATGAGTACTGCGGCATCTCGTCTCTCTCTCTCTCTCTCACTCTCTCTCTCTCTCTCACACACACACTCACTCGGTCATATATACTAGCTTTCACTGACATTAAAATTCAGTACTGATGAAGATAATAGATATTTCCATGGCGGCCTTTTGGTGAGATCAGGATTTGAGCTTTCTGACATTTTAAGCATGAATATGGATGATAATGGAGCTAATTGAACAGCTCCGTTGGCCTCACTATGAAAATGAACATTAAGTGCTTTCTTCACTTCCAGACAACAAATCAGAGTCTGTGAAACTAACGCCTGATTCTTTTGCCCTGCGTTGTCTCCTTCTCTCACTTTTTTTCCAGTAGTTCCTATAGGATGTGATACTTTACCATAATCTCAGCTCAATTACCCAAAGAGCTCTTCATCCTCTCACTTGCCCTCGGCCTGTTTCACAGCCAGTCTGTCAGCGCTGATGTAATAGACAAGAAACAGTCGTTCTAGCTAGTTTTTGTTTCTGTAGCTGCTCCAATCAGTCATGGCATTACCCGCTTCATTATTCTTAGCATGCTTTATCACTGTAGTGGCGGGTTTGGTGGAAGCCAATTTTTCTATCGGGCACGCCAGCGGGCACCTATCAGAGAGGACCTATTGTCCTCTGGCGGTGATAAGGACGCCTCGACCAAGCCGTGTGCTTTTATCTATCACCACCACTCTGTGTAGGGAGACGTAATTCTGGGGAGGGTTAGCAAGACATCGCTCTGTTCCATTTACAGGAAAAATGCTTGTGTGGTATTAATAACCAAGTTGCCAGCTTATCAGGTCCACTTACTATATACTGTCAGATCCAGAAATATTAGCACCCGTGGGAAATGTGGGCAGAAACGGTTGTGAAAAAAATGTCTTTGTGGTTAGTTAAATGAATCTTTATTAATTCATTCATGTTTAGTAACAGCTCTATCCTGGTCACGGGGCACATGACAGTTATACACCCTGCATGGGACACCAGTCCACCTCAGCATGCCATAGACACACACACACACACACACACACACACACACACACACACAGCGTAACCAGTCCACTTAAAAGCTTAACATGGTTTTAAGAGAAATCTTCTTTAGTTGAAGTAAATTTCTTCTAACAAAAAAGCCTTAAAATATATATATATTATTAAACCACATTATTAGCACTCCTGTATTTAGTACTGTTTGCAAGCTCCCTTTGCCAGTGTAACAGCAGTGAGTCCTCTCCTATAATGTTTGATTTAATTGGTGAAAAAAACAGCAAGGTATCTGAGAGCACTCCTCAATACAGGATCTCTCCACCTCTTCAGCTCACATGTTTACACTGGGGTTTAGTTCAAGATGAACAGAAGCTTGACTCTGTGGTCCTTCCACTATTTATTTGTGGATTTGGACATGTTTTTTGATCATCATGTCCTGCTGGAAGATCTAACCATGAACCAGCTCTAACTTCTTGGCAGAGGCAGTCTTTCATTTTAAAATCTCCTGGTACTTCATGGAGACCATAATGTCATGTATCCTACCTAACAAGGTCCCCAGGATCTTTGGAGGAAAAAACAGCCAAACAACATCGCAGATTCTCACTCCATCATACTTAGCAGTGAGGAGAAGTTTGGTTCTTTCCTTAACACCAAACACAGAGTTTGTTGCCAGAAAGCTCTATTTTTTGTCTCATCTGACCTCAGAACCCAGTTCTAGTCAAAGTTCCAGTATTGTCTAGTTGACCAGCATTTATATGTGCGGTTAAATGAAAGACAAGTCTTTCTTTTGGTATGCTTTCCAAACAGTTAGCTGGCATGGAGGTGGCGTCTAATTGTACATTTGGAAAGTCTGTGACCCCAAAATGTTACCATCTACTGTAAATCTCCATCCATGATCCCTGAAGAAATGCTCTGCCTCGCTGTCAGTTCTCTTCATTGTGTGTGAAGGGAAAAATACTTTTGCATCCTGTTCCATTATTACAGCTTCAGTTTATAATTTTTGTCCTGACGGTGAATATGGGAATTCTCTGGCATGTAGCTGTATATCCATTGCCTAATTTAAGAAGAATTCAAACATACTTCATTACTGTATCCTAAAATCTTTCCCATGTTGCTGAACGATTAAGAAATTTGGACTCTATGTCACCTCATATTTATACCCCATTGAAGCAGGAATTCATGAAAGGTGATTAAGCATTCCTAAACGCAGGTGATCTTAAAGAATTAAATTTGAAATGACAGCATTCTTTCACCTTTTGTTTCTAAAAATGCATAGGGGTGCCAATAATTGTGGTTGTACTTAAAACAAGGTGTAAGTGTTTCAATTAAAAGGTGAGATTTCTTTCATATTTGCAGTGTAAGAGTTAACAAATTTGGCCATTTTGCATAACCATTTTTACTCATCTTTAGTAAGGTATGCTAATAAGGGCCCGTGATACGTCATGTAATGGCGGCGCATACGTCATGTAATGGCGGCGCGAGCGCAGCTCGCAGCAGCCACTCCGGATCTGAAAATCGTGCTTTTTTTGTTTTAT
>JAQMYM010000025.1:257759-270371 GCA_030014255.1 Parauchenoglanis ngamensis
TGGCAGTGCTGGGATTTGAACTCACGATCTTCCGATCACCAGTCCAATGTCTTAACCACTGAGCTACCACTGCCCCTGGTCATATATTTATATATATATGATGGGGTCATTTCCGTTCAGCAGTCTTGTTCTGTAAAAACGCTGTCTAAATTTCATCTATTAAAGTAAAATCAATAAATAATGAAATGAACGTGAGTCTTAACAGAACATGAGCAGATATAGGATATCACATTACGCAACAATAAAGTAAGCATTAGCTGCCCGGCTAGGCTAACATTAGCGTTACTTTCAGTTTAAACATGTTGCTCTAAAATAATTGAAGCTATACAGGGACAAAATAATGGACGAGATAAAAAGAACTGCACAGATGATCCTGATTTTTATTTTATTTTTTTAACATTTTAACATTTATTTTATTGTAACATTTTATTAGACTGATTTGAACACGGCGACATTACAGGAACTATATGTATATTCATATACACATTTAAGATTTCTCATTCGATTCATTAGTATTTTAATGGCAGCGAATTAGGTTTTAAATGCAATGATATATTTACGAACACAGTCTGAATGGCATGCATTTAATAATCTGTATAATTACACAGCGTATGAATTATCTGAAGTAAAGTGAATGTGAGTTTTTAACAACGGGATAATTAGCGGGATAACTAAAGAAATGTGAAATGAACACATTCAAACTCTAAACTGGTAATTACTAAACCGTCGCAAGTTATAAGACTTGAATTCTGGCTCGTGCGCGAGTCTGAAGACTGAGCCGAGGGACTTGAGTGTGCCTCGAGTCTTGAGCGTGAGCCTAGGGGTGCAAGAAAAGATACCGATACGCTTGAGATATTGATACTGTATCGATTCTCAAAAACACTATCGATTTTAAGGTCATTGTTTACATCCAAAGATCATTTTGGGTTGCGTTTAAACCCCTGACCGCTAGATAGCAGTGTTGTATTCTGTCTTCAGACATTTGACTTTTCCTCTCCAATGTAACAATGTAAACTGAGACAGCAATTAGTGTAAGGGCACACCGCTAACGTTAGCATTAGCAGACCTGTTCTTTATGCTATGAGTTTTCCTAAAACCAGGTTTAAAAATACGATATATATTGAATCGTAACGCCATATCATGGTATTGTATCGCCAGATTCTTGCCAATACACAACCCTATATAAGACTGGAGTCCTCGTCTCTGGGTCACACTGAGCAGTCAATAAAGACGGAGCAGGAGCTCGTTCACCTCAGGATGAGTTTCCCTGTGATTGGCAGTTGGAGAGGCAAGAAAAGTACTCAGGAGGGCCTCACACACTAGTCATGAAGCAGTCAGTCAAACTACAACCTTGATACTATAATAACAGTTATACACACTGATAAAGTAGGATGAGTAAGTGCTAGGAAGAGGCTTACTCTCAAAAAGTAACACGGCACACAACAATATCGCTACACACACCGTCACCCAATACTATCCTTGCGAGGACCTTTCCTCTGACATCATTATTACTGTTTTACTGTTAATGCTATTAGATCCCAGACCTCACCTTAACCTAAATAAGTGAAAGGAAGTCTGTTGCGTCATTTTAAAATAAAAAGCTGGAGTTTTCCTCATGCAGACCAGAGAAATGTCCCTGCAACGTCAAGACGCGCCACGTATTCATATGCATCCTGTCCCCCTGAAAGACACGCGCACACAACCTAAAGAAAGACAGCCTCGGAGCCGGCGTTGACAGTGCGTCATTCTACGTACATGTCTCATTAGACATGTTTCTGCGTCAGTGTTCAGGGTGAAATCTGTCCTCTGTCCACGTGACCGAGTGAAACGGGCAGCGTTTATGCTCAGCGATCGCTCGGGAAGGTGGAGGTGAGACATGACATGATTGGAATCGTTATTGCTTAATATTCGTTTTCCCGCCCGTCTGCGATGAGTCAAAAATCAGATGTTTTCAGGATGACTTTTATACGTATATTATAATACTGATGTGTCATGCAGAAATACAAGCAGTGACATGACGTAAAGGGTTTCGGTTTCAGATTGATGGTGGTGTTTTGCTTTTTTTAATTCTCTAGGAAGAGTTGAGGCTTAGAGTTATGTCAGTAATTATGATACGCTTCTGCCGACATTCCCAGAACCACAAGTGAGGAGAGTCTGCTTGTGGTAACGTGACCATGCAATAAACACGCGTTAGAAAATAAACCCACCTCACATAGACAATCAAACTGATGTTAACTGTACAATCAGGCCGTATACGGTGTCGTTAACGTCTGAGGATGATTTAGTGAAGACTGAAAGTGCTCGTCTACGCTCACACCATCACACGCTGCTGCTACACTGTAATAACCACGTGTGCCTAATATGCAGTATTACTACTGTAATAACAGTGTAATAATAAGAGGGTGGAGCTTGTCTCAGTCTGATGGCCTTTACTGACACGAGCTTACAGCAAAGCACTCTGGGTAACAAATGCAGAGGGTTTGTCCACCCTTACACACTTCTCATGACGCCATTATTTTCTCTCTACCCTCCTTTTTCTTGTTTTTTCTCTCTTTCTCTTCCATTAAAGCAGTTACTGTATTGACAAAGTATTGAAATGACATGCAAATGGGAATTTTATACAAATAGTAATAAAGAGGAAGGACAGAAAGAACACCCCTTCTGTCTGTCTTTCTCTCCGTCCATTTTACCATACTATAGAGACAATGCGGCCAAGGTATTTAAATTAGTTTCTCAGACATCAGTCAGATAGGAGTTATTACTTGCATGTATCCATATGTGCACATAGCAACACATCTCTCTCTCTCGTTCTCTCTCTCTCTCTCTCTCTCTCTCTCTCTCTCTCAGTGGGATTAGTGGATCAGGCAGTAATTAGCACATCCCATCTCTTGTCACACAAACACCGCGTCTCTCTCTGTCTCTCTCTGTCTCTGGTTAGCGCGGGTCCGTCACTAGCAGGCAGCGCTGTCACGCTGTAGACGTCCTGTCTTCTCACTCTTGTCTTCTCCTCCTCTTGCTTGTCTTCTCTTGCCGCTCTTGAGACAACCGGTGCACTTGTGTGTGTGTGTGTGTCTCACCCACTGATTGCTCTTTTCAGGCTGCGTGTGTGCGCTAAACACATGTTTACCCATTCTCTCTTATTTTCCCTCTCTGCTGTCTAAGTGTTTACCTGCCCTCCTCCCCCCTCCCTCCCTCCGTCTCTCTCTCTCTCGCTCTCTCAGTGATGGGAGGACAGGAGGTCCCCTGGGGCAGTGCATTCTTCACCCCTTCCCCCTGTTAACGATCTTTAAATAAAGGCAGAGAAAAGGAATGGAGAGGGAGGGCGAGAGAGGTGTGTGTGAGGACACAACCATGCTAATTGCTCTGTGTGTGTGTGTGTGTGTGTGTGAGCGCGTACGCATGTGTGGTAGGCATAAGAACGAAAGAAACCGTCCGCACATCGCATCTTGACGTCATTTAAAAAGTTTACACTTCCGTATTTTCATGGAGATTAAAATATTGGCACCCTTCGACTGCTTACCGCATTTGCCACAAGTGCATTTTCCCCCCCATGGAAATATTTGCATTTTCATCAATTACTGTAGTACTATAAGTACCACCCCACAGACCTTCAGAGGCACCCCTCGTTCCTTTCCTGATATGGTACTGATATGTGACGTGATCCAGGTACAGATAGTTCAGGGTTCAGATTAGTAACCACACCGTGCCGTACCACCACGGACAGAGTACAAGATACGTAGAGGGAGAGCGAGAAAGCGTAGAAGATATAGACTGAGTGATAAGGCGAAAGAAAGTGAGAGAGATGAAGGAGGAGTGAGTGAAATAGACAAAAAAGAGAGAAATAAAGAGCGTGAGAGAGAGGGAGAGGCTCCTTTGACAGGTCACATAAATCACGGCTCTGGTAATTGCTGCTCAGGAGAAAAAGTGCCTGGGAGAGAGTGTGTGTCTGTGCCACACACACGCACACGCACACGCATTCTCTCAGGGAATAAACACACACACACACATACACACATGCAGGCTAAGACCCCTTGGCCCTATATGTGGTGCTGTGTCGCCGTGCCGACAGTGGGCAGCAGATGATTGGTCATTATGTGTGTGCTCTGCTGAGGAGAGCTGTGATTGGACGGCTGAGGTACAGTTAGAACACACACACACACACACACACACACACACACACTATTACCACACTGCTCCACAGCCTTCAGCATGTGTGTGTACATTCATGGCACAGTGTGAGAGTGTGTGAGTGTCACACACAACATGATCATATCTGGCAAAACGATATCTAACGTAACATTATTTTACACGTTGGATGATTTTGTGCCGCGAAACCCAGGACGCTATTTACATATCTGTACTGATAATAACCAGGTTCCGCATCTTTTACACTTCCAAGAGGATTTTATCATTATTAAAGCGAGAATTCAGCAACACTGTGGTATAAATTTGGAATAAACTGGAATTAAAGCAGCATTTTGTCGTATTATCTGTTGGGTTTATTTTTTTCAGCGTAGGCAAATCCAGCATCCTCCGTCTGAAAATATAGGTGTGTGACACGCCATTCCTGCTTCTGCGTGTTGGTGTAACGAGGATCAGTGCAGTACGAACAGCTGCAAGGCCACACAGGCAGGACAGAGGGGCAGATTAGGATTTTAAACAACACTGATGGCGTGTGTGACTCAGACACGTCTCTGTGGACTTTATATTTCACCAACATACAGAGTGGAAAAGTAATAGACACTCTACATTACATACACACTGTGGAGACTGCCTGTGTGTCCTTCTGTGTGTCCTCCCTAGTGTGTCTCTCTTTGTGTCTCCTTCTCATTTCGTCTCTCTTAGTGCTTCTTAGTGTCTCCTTCTCAGGGTGTCCTTGTCATTGTGTTTGTGCCTCTCTTAGTGTCTCCTTCTGCATGTGTCCTTCTCCATGTGACCTTCTCCATGTGACCTTCTCCATGTGTTCTTCTCAGTGTCTCTCTTTGTGTCTCTCAGAGTCTTCTTCCCAGCATGTCCTTCTCAGTGTGTTTTTCTCTGTGTGCCTCTCTTCTGTGTCTACTATTCATTGTGTCTCTCTATGTCTCCTTTTCGGTGTCTCTCAGTGTCTCCTTCTCATTGTGTCTCCTTCTCATTGTGTCTCTCTTTGTGTCTCCTTCTCAGTGTCTCCTTCTCAGTGTCTCTCTTTGTGTCTCCTTCTCAGTGTCTCCTTCTCAGTGTTTCTCTTTGTGTGTCATTCTCAGTGTCTCCTTCTCAGTGTCTTTCTTTGTGTCTCCTTCTCAGTGTCTCCTTTTCATTGTGTCTATCTTTATGTCTCCTTTTCAGTGTCTCTCAGTGTCTCCTTCTCAGTGTGTATCTCAGTGTCTCCTTTTCAGTGTTTCCTTCTCAGTGTCTTCTTCTCATTGTGTCTCTCTTTGTATCTCCTTCTCAGTGACTCCTTTTCATTGTGTCTCTCTTAGTGTGTCCTCCTCAGTGTGTCCTTCTTAGTGTCTGTCTTAAGAGGTCTCTCAGTATGTCCTTCATAGTGTGTCCTTCATATTGCGTCTCTCTTGGTGTCTCCTTTTCAGTGTGTGCTTCTTAGCATGTCTCTCTCAGTGTATCTTAATCTCTGATTGTGAACCCCTCTCAGTATCTTTCCTAGTGTGTCTCTCTCAATGTATCCCTCTTGTTGTGTCTCTCTCTCTCGCTTTCTGAGTGTGCCCCCTTCTCAGTGTGTCCTTCTTGGTGTGTGTGTCTTTTGGAGTGGGTCTCTCTGAGTCCCTGTCAGTGTGTTGTTTTTAGTGACTCCTCCTCTGCATGTCTCATTTGGTGTGTCCCTGTCAGTGTGTCCCTCTTGGTGCGTCACAAGTCGTAGCTGATGGATCCGCATGGTACTGCTTTCACACACCCTGAGAGACAGACACAGAGAGAGTGAGACAGAAAGTGAGACAGAGACATTTTCATCTCTTCCCTGCTGTTATCCGTCTTTTCTCATCCTTACATCAGATTTCATCACTCCTGCTTTACCCTTTCACCAGCACCTGTTCCTGCAAGTCCTACTGTGTGTGTGTGTGCGCGCGTGTGTGTGTGTACGCGCGTATGCGTGTGGCGGACATGGACACACACTTTTTAATCAGATTTCTGTCCATAATGCTCGGTGAACTAAAGCTGAACCTGTGTGTGTGTGTGTGTGTGTGTGTGTGTGTGTGTGTGTGTGTGTGTGTGTGTGTGTGTGTAATTGAGCTGTGGACAGAAATATGGCTTTTCAGACACCACTAATGGCTTCTGTGCAGAGAGTGAGAGCACGAAGGGGCCGAGGAGGAGGAGGAGGAGGAGGAGGAGGAGAGTAATACAGAGCAAGAGGGAGATAAAGAGAGGGAGGGAGGTGGAGAGACAGAGTTTAAAAAAAAAGATGGAGTGTCGAGGTGAAAGCAGGAGGGGGACAGAAGAGCAGCGAGAGAGAGAGAAATAAACCTACCATCCTATAGCATATGATGGGGGAGGAAGCACCTTGAGAGAGAGGGTGTGTGTGTGTGTGTGTGTGTGTGTGTGTGTGTGTGTGTGTGTGTGTGTGAGACAGAGAGAGAAAGATGGTGGACTTTGATTAGCCATTTGACGTGAAGCAAAATGTTTTAATTTGAGTTATAATAATATTATGGTCTTCAATTCTCTCTCTCTCTCTCTCTCACACACACACACACACACACACACACACACACACACAATGAGCACCCTGAAGTCTTTCATGCTATTATTGTAGTTCACATCCTGCAGTGTGTACCGCTATTTGACTATATGATAAATTCTATTATTTTGTTGATATAGTACAAGCATATTTATGATTTTCAATTCTCGTGTGTGTGTTTGAGATTTTGTGTGTGATGATTGTGTAGGTGTTAGTGGCAGTGTGTGCATTAGAGCTGCAGTGCTGGAAGATCGGCGCTAACATTAACACTTATACTAATGAGGCAGGCTGAAGCGCTCAGCTGCACACGCATGATCGCAGTATTGAAACGATCAGCGTGTGTGTGTTTGTGTGGGTGGGTGTGTGTGTGTGTGTGTGTCAGCGAGCACCCCTGGAGGTATGTGTTGGCACGTGGTGTATTATTAGGAGGGATGTTGGGAACGAGCCCCTCAGATTAGTGTGTGATCAGGCCAAGGCTCACTAGTGCTAATCAATCGTTCTGTGTGTGCATGAGTGAGAGAGATCAATGAAAGTGATCAGTCCAACTGCTTGTGCCAAACTGTAGATTTCATTATTGCGCAGTCAGCATTTTTCACTTTCTCTATCCCTCATTCTCTCTCTCTCTCTCTCTCTCTCTGTATGTGCAGGTCTTTAGCTATAAAGAAAGGTGTGTTTGAAAGAGTAAGAGAAACAATATTTTTTTGAATCCTGATATTAGTCTTAGGCCCAGTCATACTAGTCTCCCAATTTATCACGGAAACAATTTTTCAATTTCTCTGCTATCATCAGTTTGCGTCAATGTGAGTATATTTTGCAAGTGCATTCATGAATTGTCAGTGTTTTCATTGTTATATTGTTGACCATTAGCACATACGTTTTCTGTGCCGACCTCTAAAGAGCCTGTCTTTCTTACACGGCAGCGCAAAAATGGCTTTTAGTAGAGTACAGGAATTTCTATAATAGTTCTAAACCTGGCTATCAATTACTGCAGCAAGGCAGGAGACCAGCTTAGATGCTGTATCTGTCTGTTTACAAAGAGGTAGCAAGCATACCAAGGTAACTACTCTCCTGTTGTACTCGTCATTCTCGCCACAGTATCGCTAGCTATAGCTGAAAGTCATGGTTAACTAAAGCAAAATGGAGGAATTCTCTTTTCAGTGCCAGAACTTTGGTCCGTAATCACTCCTCTTTTACTCTACATGCACACTAGAAAGTGACTTGTCATGTGTTGTCATCATTGTTTCTTGGTTCTGCTGAGAAACAGTGGTATATTTAATATAGCTCCTTAAGCATCTGATTAGTTAAACACAAATTAATAAAGCACTAATTGCTTGAATTAATTGAAAACCGATTTACATGCTAGGCTTCGTACTAAATTCGTTGGCAGATTAGCAAAGCAAGCTAACTGTATCCACACTCACCAGAGGCCCCAGTGATGTCCTGTCCATACATACATTTGTACATACTGTCCGTACATAAGGCGCTTTCGTACTAGAGGAACTTTTAAGGTTCTCAGGAAATTTTTTTTTATAGTTCTTCCAACTGTTGGAGGAAGTACCCCATTTTGTGTCCACGCTACAGGAAATAAGAACGATCATAGTTCTTAGAACCATGCTTTGAGGAACTCTTTTAGCTCCTACTTCAGGGTAGGCATTCTCTAATGAGTGACATAAGTGTACGGTGATTGGTCCAGACTTAGGTTTTCAGTCATTGGTCAAACACATGCAGCACCAGTAACCAGCATTTTATTTTTTAAATATGTGTAAAACGTTAGCCGTGTGAACGTCTCCTACTGTTAACGTAAATGGGGGGAAAAAGACAGATGGACAAATGGACCGCCAGTGAAGTCCAGGCTTTATTGAGCCTATATGCGATCTAAAGCAAGAGATAAAAAGCTTAATTAAGCTAAATGTCTGTGTTTTTTGAACTATCATGTTACCCGTTATAAAACAATAATCCACGCTAACACGTTAAGTAAACATATTTTAAGCAATCAGCAACTATTTTCCCTCACAGATTTGCTCTTTATAATGTAAAATAAAGAATTTATACTCAGCACATAACACTTCCTGGTCCCTGGCGCAGTGGAATGATCCGTTTCTATAGAAACCTGCGACCGAAATATGACACATGAAAGTTTAAATGCTAATGATGCTAGTTTGTTGTTTTCACAGCAACACAAGAACACTGGTGGACAAGACGCACATCCATATGACAACAAACAACAAATTAGTGACGTTGCTATAGCAACCGTCAGCCGGCTTACGCTACTTCAGCGTTCCTACTGGTGGTGGGGGGAAAAAAGCCTTTGAAGGTGTGGAGTTCTCGGGGGAGCTCCCCAGTGGGTAGTTCCTCTCAATAAGTCCCTAGAACTGTTTGGTCTGAAAGCATCTATTGAAAACAAACGGTTTCCTGTCCCTTTGTCATTAGCATGAACGTAGGATTACGTTCTTTACTGGATCTGCACTTTAGCCACAATAACACACGGATTATGAAACGTTCATTACCTTGTGTGTGTGTGTGTGTGCGTGTGTGTACATCAGGGTTGGAGCACTGGTCTAACACCCAATCTAGTGAATATAATTCAGTGTGTGTGTGTGTGTGATAGAGTATCACACTGTGGGGTGTGTATTGCTTTGCAGTGAGCAACACTGTGTGTCCACTGTATGAACAACAGACCAGGTGGAGCAAGTGAAAACAAAGAGAAGGGGGGTTTAGTGGGCGCATGGAGGTGAAGAGCGAGAGAAAGAGGCAGAGGAAAGAATAAAAGAGGCACGGCACTTTATTTACACTCCCCCCCCCGTGTCACGCTCTCTCTCTCTCCCCCGTGTGTATGCGTGTGTATGTGTGTGTGCGTGCTAGAGGCTGCCGCCCGCCGTCGTCCATCATGGCTCCTATGAGCACCATCTGCTCAACATTACAGCCGCTGTTGCCTGGCTACCTGCTCTCTCCCTCTCTCCTGCTCTCTCTCTTGTTCCTTGATCCCTTTATTTCTCTACTTTCCTCTCTTTTGGCTCTGTATCATTTCTTGTTATCATTTCTCTGTTTTCTCACTGCTATCCCTTTCATTCCCTTTTTTCTCTCTAGTTTGTACACACCTTTTTCTATTCCTTGTTTCCTGCTTCTTTAAAATCGTATTTTTAAATGTACATGTCTGTACGCCTCTCTCTCTCTCTCTCTCTCTCACTCTCCTCTCTCTGTCTTTCCTCCCTCGCTCTCTCTCTCTCTGTCTGTCTCTCTCTCTCTCTCTCTCTCTCTCTCTCTCTGCTCTGTTTCTTTCTCCTGGATGGATTCTCCCTCATTTTCCCTCCATTTCTTTTTCTTCCTGTGTCTCTATTTTCTCTCCTCTTTCAGCTCCTTATTTCTTCCTTTCTTTTCCCCCCCATCACTTTTTCAGATATTTATTCATTTCTGTGCTTCACATCCTTATTTCATCATGAAGCTCATTAACCTTTTCTATTTACGCCTCTCTCAATTTCTCTCCCTTTCTTTCTCTCTTCTTATTTGTTTTAAGAATATATTCCTTCTCTTTTAGTTTTGTATAATTTTTCTTGTCATTTTTTTGGTCATTTCTCCGTAGCTTTCCCTAGCTTTTTCTCAACCCATTATTTTCTCCTGTCCTCTACTTCAGGTCTTTATTTATTGCTTCCTCTCTCTCTTTTCTCTTCTTCAGCTCAATATTGGTCGTCTTTCTCATTTCTCTACCTTCCCGCGTCTCTCCCTCGTTCCCTCTCAGACACATTATGGAGCGGGCAGGAAGCGGGCGATGTATATTACAGCACTCGTGATTAAGCCGTCGAGTGCGCGGGGGGAAAGGGGGGGTAGTTAAAGAGAGAGTGAGCAAGTGAAGGAGAGATAGAGAGGAAAGTACGGATGACAGAGTTTGGGTTGTAAAAGAGGAAGTGGGGGTGTGGGGATAGAGATAAGCAGCGATATTGAGGGAGAGACTCGGAGAAAAGCGAGAAGGCGTGCATGACTGCCAGATAGGCATGGAGGTGGGAGAAACAGAGATATGACGATTCACAGAGAGAGGATAGAGCAACGCTGCCCTCATCTGTCCACACACACACACACACACACACACACACACACACACACACACTCATGCTGCTCTGCGATCGTTTTGTCAGCCTGGCTGGTTAAGTGAGGAGATCCTGCAGCCTTGGTGGAGGTTTTCACGTATCGATCACTAGACGAAGCTGAACCGTCTGCTTTTAGAGGCAGAAAGAGGGAGTGGGAGTTAAAGCACAGCCTATAGATCAATACAGCAAAGCACACACACACACACACACACACAAACATGCAACACTTGAAGCCCATTGTTTCTACCACGTCAGCTTTTAGCAAGCGCTCTGCATAGACTTCTTTGTAAAATGTTTATGACTGTGTTATAAAGTAGTTATTACCAGGGTAAACCATAATTCTGCATGGGTGAACAAGAATTCTTCAAGGACATCGATCCCAACGTTCTTCTTATCCAGCTACTGTCATCTGATGTCCTCAGGATGAGCCTTCCATTCTTCAGCACTGGAAAATTCCTGCCAAAATACACCAATTATTTTTAGATGCAAAAGCTAATGTGTAGCTCTACAGTTCAGTTTGTTTAAAAAAAAAAAAAAGCAAGAAGCTGTACCTTTTTCATGATTCCTTCCACTGAGATTAAAACAATGCCTTATTCCCTATAAAAGCCTGCAGTGCCTGGATCTATTGCATTGCATTATGGGATATCATCAGTGTATCAGATACCCAGGCTATGTCTGAATACTCATACTGCCATACTATATAGTATGCAAAAAGCTGTATGTCATAATCCATAGGGTCTCAGAATACCCAGAAGGCATTTAATAGTAGTCGCACGGCACACGGATGATCTACTACTATTCCACAGTATATAAACATACCAATCTACAATATCCCATAAGGCAGCCGAAGCCTCCGAATAACTGAAGAAGAAACATTCTCCAGGGAGAAATGGCACACTGAAGCGAAGCCAGTTGTTGCAGTCTGGTGAAGTACAAAAAGGAACAGTTTAAACATTTCTGCCTTTGTAGAATTTGAAGTATACGTTAGTATACGTCATCTGTGAACATCCAGGTCAAAGGACAGTTAAGATGGTGTCCGAATTGTGACCGAGTACTCGCTCACATTCTCATAGTATGTACTACAGTAAGGGTCAGGTAGTGGGTACTTAACCAACGTTAGTGCATACTGAGTATTTGGATGCAGGCACTCTGTTTTTAGAAATGATTTAATGCTGCGCTATGTAGTGAATAGGGAGAGTTTTCTTACATGAAGTTTTTATACTAAAGAATTTTGGCATGGTTAGTATCAGTATAGTTAGTATACATAGCTAGGTCTCTGTCCTGAGCAGTGCCTAGCTGAGCTAATGTTAACCTGAATCAGTCTTAAAGACAAATTCCATCCTCCATCCTATATTAAAATATCTGTGATAATTATTCTGGTTGGTTGGAGCTCTGTTTTTGTCTTAGGAGTTGTTGTATTATCTGCCACTCTGATGTCACAGGGACTTTGCTAACATTACTAGAACCGTTACAGTGGTATTTAATAACAAACAAATGATGATCCAGCTGTTAGCCACAGTGAAAAAAGACCAGCTTTCAGAATTCGGACTTTTTTCTTAGATTTGAATTTTTTTCCCTCAGAGTTCTGACTCTTTTTTTCCCCCCTCAGAGTTCTGACTCTTTTTTTCCCCCCTCAGAGTTCTGACTCTTTTTTTCCCCCCTCGGGGTTCTGACTCTTTTTTTCCCCCCTCGGGGTTCTGACTCTCTTTTTCCCCCCTCGGGGTTCTGACTCTTTCTTTCCCCCCTCGGGGTTCTGACTCTTTTTCCCCCCCTCGGGGTTCTGACTCTTTTTTCTCCCCCCTCGGGGTTCTGACTCTTTTTTTCCCCCCTCGGGGTTCTGACTCTCTTTTTCCCCCCTCGGGGTTCTGA
>JAQMYM010000025.1:271411-285764 GCA_030014255.1 Parauchenoglanis ngamensis
CAGCAGTGGCAGCTTGGTGGTGCTGGGATTTGAACTCGCAACCTTCCGATCACTAGTCCAACATCTTAACCACTATAGACCTTCCACCTACCACAGAGGTTGAGATTAATGTTGTACGAAAAACAAAAAAACATCAAGCAAATGAGAGTTCTGTGGGTGGACACACCTTGTTGATAGATGTTTACACCACTGTTTACAACCATGGTGACCAGAAAAGCATCTCAGCATGCACAAAACATGGAGTGGATGGCCTACAACAGCAGAAGACCACACTAGGTTCCACTCATTGTCAGCCAAGAGCAAGAATCTGAGGCTACAGTGGGCAAAGACTTTGGTTTGAGTGCGTCTTTGCAAATTATCACCTCAGATTCCTTATAAAGTGGACACAGAGTGTATTTCTCACCATTCAACAAGGTTATTTTTGAAATACACTCACTGGCCACTTATGGGAACACCTGTACACCTGTTCATTCATACCATTATGGAGTCAGGTGGAAGCAGCACAGTGCATAGAACCATGCAGATACAGGTCAGGAGCTGTAGATAACGTTCATATAAAAAAATCAGTATGCAGAAAAACGTGATATCAGTGCTGCTTTGACTATTTCAGAAACTGCTGGTCTCCTGTTCAGTCTTGCGAGGATGGTGTGAAACTCTCAAAGCATCCTGTAAGCAGAAACACCAGTGTCAAAGCTAGTGGTCTTGCTATAATCCTGAAGACAATTTCAGCTCAAAATTAGGGACTTGAATCTGATTTGGTGAACAACAAGGAAGCAGCAGGATAGTGACATAATCTTGCGTTGTTTTGGCTTTGATCTGCAGCAAACTGACTCAAATTGAAACATTGATTCTGAGATTAAAGCTCTCAAAGTTTGGAACTGAAAAGCAGGAACAGGACTGACATATCACTTCGTCATATTACATTTGGTCTCATGAAATGGGAGCATGTATGTAAAAAGAACAGGATTCCTCCTGAATGTTTCACCCACCGCAGGTGTACATGTCATCACGTTAAAGTAGACTTTTTGCACTTTAATAGCACAGTCTGGTCCAGTTTAGATCTAGTCTTCTGAAGTACACAACAGAAATATCAGTGTACAATCACTTTTGCAAATGATCTACAGAAAAGTTTATAGTGGCGTTTCCTTTGGAATATGTATATCCATGTTTCCGCTGCTTACGTTTTGCATATTTTATCCATAAATACACCCAAATGACTATTTTTTATTGTATGCTGGTAATGTTTTAACAAAAGAGCATCCAATTAAGCACACTTAAAGTGAG
Source organism: Parauchenoglanis ngamensis (assembly GCA_030014255.1). NCBI lineage: Eukaryota > Metazoa > Chordata > Actinopteri > Siluriformes > Auchenoglanididae > Parauchenoglanis > Parauchenoglanis ngamensis. Next base: position 272,696 of record JAQMYM010000025.1, read on the forward strand.
ACAGATCAAAGTAATGTGTTCAAAATGTGTGCGTGCCACACAAACACATACACACACACACCACCTGCTGTTTTAATTTCCTCTCTCTTCTATCTCTGAGAATATGCTGCTAAAGAGACTCTTAACTGATATTGGCGATGATCACACACCTCTGTCTTCTGGGTAAAAATTGTTCTGTTTTGCCCACCAATAGAGCACACACTTTCAGAAAAGCACAAATAAAATTAGCACACTTCTCCAAGGATCTGTACCATTTTCCTGAATTTACATTACTGTTATTGTTCAAGCTCTTCCCTCACATGAGCTCACCTGTTCCTTTCTTGTGCACTTTAATCTGTAGCTGCCATTGTGAGGTGTGTGCACTGACAATATGTTTATTTGCAGTTACAGCAGCAGCAGCAGCATCTCCCAAGGCAGATGAGTCAAGCACAGAGAAACCCATATCCTCTCCAACAGTTTCAGGGTAAGAAACAAAGACATGAGCAGTTACACAATTACATTCTTTGTATTTCATATGTTGTCGCTTAACATGCATTTACACCCACTTCTGTGTGTTTAGTACATGAACTGTGGATTTTTAATAGGAATAATCAGAAAGTGTGTATTATGGCTCGAACATTCCTTTAAGAAATGCATTTAAATGTTAAATTACTTTAAAAGATTTAGTACTTCAGCACACTATGAATTTCTATTACATAAACTATGGATGGTGAAAACTGCTTTACTTATAAGCAATGTTTCAGAGAAATTTACAAAGCTGGGCGGCACGGTGAGAAGGTCCTGGGTTCGATCCCCGGGTCACCCAGGGTGCCTTTCTGTCCGGAATATGCATGTTCTCCTCGTGCATGCGTGGGTTTCCTCCGGGTGCTCCGGTTTCCTTCCACAGTCCAAAGACATGCGGATTAAGTCAACTGACTACTCTAAACTGCCCATAGGTGTGAATGCGAGCGTGTCGACTCATTGTAAGGCATAAAATTTATTTATTTATTTAGCCACATTACTGATTTACCCTCACTGATATTGACAAAACAATGATATTGACAATTCTTATGCTACTTACGCACCATCTTCAATTCACCTTTACACAGAAAAGACCATGGTAAGGTCTAATTGGTTGTTACTACACATGCTCACTACATAGGGCATAACCTAATGGCACTGTACAACCTGTTTAGTGTACTATAAGTCCAATGGAATGCTATATGAGGAAAAACAGAGAGACTAGTGCCAGTTGGCACTAAATGGAGTTACATCTTTGATCAACCCTCTCATCATTGTCATCTACCATCTTCCTTGCCCCCTAGAAAACTTTCTTGAAGAAATCAACACACTCAGTCTTTTAACTACTAACAGTGCCCTCTGAGCACTGTCCTCAGAGACTTCATCCTACCCTCCGACAAGCTCCAGTCCCCTTGCCATCTTCCCCTTCTGCATTCCTTCTCCCTGACACTCAACAGCTGCTCTCCCACACACACAACAGAGGAAATGTCTTGGGCCTGGTTTTCAACACCTACCTAGCTTCAGACATCAATGCTACCCCACTCCACATTTCTGATCATCACTTGGAATCCTTCACCATTACCCTCGCTATCCTGCCTAAAACCTGCCATCAGTATTTCTTTCCCACTCACAGTAATTCACTTTATCTCCACTTCCTCTGTAGCTTCCTGCACCCTATCATCTCTTCCAGACCTTGACTCCTTTTCCTCCCTACCATTGGAGTTAGCCACAGATGCTTTTCTCTTCTAAGTATACTCATCCATGGACCTCCTTTGCCTTGTCTTCTAAACCCAAGATGACTTATTGCCCCGTTCCTTGTCTATCGGATATGTTGTGCAGCAATGGAAGAGAATTAAAAACAGCAGACCGAAAGAGGAAGAAATCACAACTGTACACAGATCTTGTTTCTTACTGCACTCTCCTGTCCAAATTCTCATCTGAAGTGAGACTGCTAAGACTACCTTCAACAAGGAAAAGCTGGAAATTTCTGAACAAGATCCTTGCACGCTCCACTTCTGCTGCCCTGTCCTCCATGAGTGCTGAAGATTTTGCCACCTTTTGTGATGGAAAGATTGAAAAAACAAAATCTATCAGACTTTCACTCCTACCCCAACTCCTGCACTACACAATCAGGATTCTTCTCCTTCATGGGCACATTTTTCTAATCTAGCAACAGAAGAGATGATGCAAGTCATCTTGTCCAGCAATCCTATCACTTGCCCATTAGATCCAATCTACAATGCTTCTACAATGCTCCAGACTATCTCAAGACCTCCTCCCCTTCATCACTATCATCATCAATGGCTTCAAAACATCTGGAACCAACAGCATTCAAGAGGGCAAGAGTTATTCCCATCCTGAAGAAACCCACTGTGTATCCTTCAGACATCAGCAACTACCGATCGGTATCACTTCTCTATTTCTTTCTGAAATCCTCATCTGCACTGTTTACAGTCAGTTGTCAGTCTGTCTCTCTCAGAACAAACTCCAGTATCCTAACCAGTCTGGCTTCAAAAGGTGCATTCCACAGAGATTGCCCTTTTGGCCATCGCTGAGAAGTTACATGCTGCTAGATAAGCCAAACTGTTATCGGTCCTCATCCTCCTTGGACTTACAGCAGCATTTGGCAACCATACTCATGAGTCTTGGAATTCATGGCACGGCATGGCAATGGTTTACTTCCTTCCTGGAAGGTCAGTCATATAAGGTGACGTGGAGTGGATGAACATCTTTCCACTGGTGTCTTTCTGTTCTCCCTCCATGCTTGATCTCTTGGTGAGGTCATATCCTCACATGGGTTCTCGTGCCACTGGTATGTGGATGACATGCAACTCATCCTCTCCTTCCCTCCCTCAGACTCTCATGTTCTGGCCCTCGCTGACATTGCATCATGGATGGCAGCTTATCAGCTGAAAACTAATCCCAGCAAAATCAGCAGGATCTTGTGATCTTCCTGCACAACTCTCTGATCTCACGTTCAGTAAAGGCATGCAACCTTGGGATAACCATGGACAATCAATTGTCCTTTACCTTTCACGTAGCTAATGTGTCACTTTTAACATCAGATTCATCCAATTCTATCCTTGCAGGCAACTCAGGTGCTTGTTCAGTCCCTTATCATTTTGAGACTGGACTACTGCAACTTCTGGCAGGTCTGACTTTGAGTGCCATTCGACCTCTGCAACTGATTCAGAATGTAGCTGCATGACTTGTTTTAAACCTTGCTTAGTTGTCCCACACAATCTCATTTCTACGCTCCTTCCACTGGCTTCCTGTAGCTGCTCGCATCAGATTCAAAACACTGATGCTTCCTTACAAAGCCAAAAATGGACCAGCACCCACTTACCTCAAAGCACTCATCATACCCCTCACTGCACCAGGCTCTCTCTCCAGTATCAGGATGTGCTTATTGATAGCGACTTCAGCACTACTGTAAATTGCTTTGGATAAGTGCGTCTTCCAAATGCCATAAATGTAAAGTAAACTACTTCTAATGTAATATCACTATTAGGGCACATACGATTTGTGTTTTAAATAACAAAATGTGAAAACAGAATAAAACACGGCATATATGAAATGTATTTATTCTGAAACTTTTCACTACATCATGGGACAAGGGGTAAATCTGCCTCAAATCACCAGATTTCAGAAAATTCTCCCAACTGACAATCTCAGATTTGATTTATACTTTCAAAAACAATAATGGCATTACTCCCAATAAACTGTATGCAAAATCTCAGCCTTGTATCTTTGTTTTTTTTGTTTGTTGTTGTTTTTCTTAAGTTATAGGGGCTTGAATAGGTGAGGCCTAGTTCAGGTTTTACTGTAAAAACAAGTGCTATAGAAAAAACTATGAAATTCATAAACCATAACTTTTGAACTATTTAAGCTAGATGCATAACATTTTCAAAAATTGTTTGCAGACACAAGATATCTTTAATTACTTAAACTGAAGTTCCATAGCTGAATATTTACCATTTTATAGCTTGTTGAAATCTGTAAAAATGATTTTCATTTTATGCTTTGGAGCATTTTGGCCCTCTGTATCTTCACATTTAAACATGTCAGATATTTCAAATAATGGTATTTATTTATCATATTGGAATACCCTTTTGGTAACTAAGGGCATACTCACTATTGGAGATCCGACCAGCTTCTGAAAGCGTTTGACCCCTAAAGACTGGATTGAGTGAGCAGTGTGATTGCTCCGTACTGCTCCTGGGGACAGGTCACTTGGACTGCTTTTTTCCCCCCATTTTTAACCCATTGTGATTCTGAAAATTTCATTTCTTTTAGACAAACACTTAGTTATCAAAAGAGTATTCCAATATGAAAAATAAATACCAGAATTTGAAATATCCAACATGTTTAAATGTGGAAATACAATGAAACCAATTGTGTAAAAGTGCTCCAATTTTTATTTTATTTTTTGTTTTCATTTCAGCAATCTATAAAATTGTAACTATGCGGTTATGGAACTTCACCAGCAATTAAATACATCTTGTACCTAAAGAACCATTCCTGAAAATCTTATGAATCTAGCTTAAAAAGTTCAAAGATTATGGTTATGGAACTTTAGTTTTTTCTATAGCACTCATTTTTACAGTAAAATGAAAATATGAAGCAAATCTCAGATGGACAGTCAGGAAGTCTTCAGTGATATATGGACTGACCAAGGTCATTTAGCCAAAGTGCAAACAAGTGCTTTTTGACAGATTTTTCCATATTCCAATGTCATATTCTTCTTTTTTGTGTGTAACATGAGTAAAAGAAGAAGTTAACATTGGAATAGGGAAGTTTGTTCTGACTGCTTGAGTGTGTTTCGTTGCTCTCGTCATTGCAGACTTCATTTGTTTATTTCACTCTTCTCACAGCAGATCATTCACTCTTTAAGTCTCCAAATTACTACTTTGTCAAGTGCAGCGACTGCTCCTGCCTCCTCCTGAGCTAATGAGAGAGCTCACACACTCGCACACACTCGCATACTCCTACTCCCTTAACACATAGACAAACATTCATGCACACATTCAGGCATACAAGCATATACGGAAGCAAACACATCTGCAAAACTGTATGAAATGTAAAGCACAACCCCCCATTCCCATACACACAAACACACCCACACCCTGAAGGGAAGTGTGTCTATTGATTGTTCTGTCACGTTGCCATGGAAACCACGTTAGATGTAGATCCGATGGGAAATACCCTCTTAGTCAGAGCCATCAGTGGGAAAGGGACCTGGGGAGTGCGTCTGTCTCACATTAGGCATGTTCAGGTTTGTTAAACATGGCACAATGTTCAAGTCAGCTGCAAATGAGCATCTCTGTCCAGTCTTCACCCCATAATCAGGATAGGCTTCAGTGTAAAGCTTCAGAGTAAAGCTACCCTGACTTCATTGTCTAAAATCTGGACAATGCAAATATGCACTACAGGAATAAACAGGCAAACTCACTGGTAATACAGTTTTGGGCTCTTCACTAGCAGAGTTGTGGGGTGTGTACTTGTCCTTCTGAGATAATATGATTGCAGTTCATGGTTATATATGATCAACGATATGATGTATGGAACACACTAGACAACAGATTTTGATTTTGGTTCGGTCTAGTGTGATTCATTATTGTGCAACCAGTCAAATTTTAGTAATAAAAAAGAGTGTCAGATTTAAGGAATGTGAGGCCACACCTCTTTCCCTAGGACTGTCAGGCACAGAGGCCACACCCCATCAACTGGCATGAGGTAAGAGGTAATGAGGCCTGCCCCTGTCACCGAACCTAAACAATACAGAGGCCCTGCCACATTCACTGAGACTGGCAGTTACAGAGGCCAGACCTCTTTTATTGGGACATTGGTCAGTTTGGTCAGGATTGTGGAACATTGGCTAGTTTAGTAACCATTCATAATTAAAGCATAATCTCCTCCATTAATATACTAAAATAATACAAGCAAAAGTCTAAAGCAGCCCTGACACTTGCATGACAGAGGTGGCACAAAGAGACCCACATTGCAAGTGCCAATGAGGGGACTACTCGTGAAAGTGTGACTGGAGCTTCGTGGGACCTCGTGTCAAGTACATGAACGTATGCGGGAATTTTGAAACTTGCAAAAATTTGGCACAACAAAATTTTCCTGCCGTGGCTACTGTGCGACTTCACAACAATTGTGTGTCACTGAGTGTCACTCAAGCCATTGCATGCCTTGCAATGCAATGTACACACCTGTAGAAGGCAATGGCGCATATTGGCAGGCCTATTTGCATTGCAAGTAGTTTCCACACAGCACGCAGTGGCAAGCAGTGGCCTGCCCCTGCTTCTCTCCTCCTCCTCTAATTTCCGCTGATGGTCAACAATCATAATACCTGCAGCCACCACATATAAACACTTGCATCTGTTCTGAATCTTGTGAATTCAACATGTCTCTTCAGTCACTGAACATTTACTGCATGAAGCTTTTGGAACCATGCCTTTATATAGACTATCCTGACACGTGACCGTCATAGCGTTCCAAGGCGTGGACCATTGCACCCCAAATTCCTGCACGATGACTTCACACATGCGTAATTATAGCATGTCATTGACTGATCATTCATGCCACCGAGTACACATGCGTGCCGAGGCATGGCATCATCATAACCTATGCGCAAATAGTGCATGCCCTTGGCACAACTGTGGCATAATGATTGCAAATGACCTGCCAACAGAGTTTTTAGACTTATAGTATTCTTATCCTGGGTCCTAGTGAACCAGCATCAGAATATATTTACTGACCGAGACTTCAAGTCGCTCTGTATTACAACTTCTGCCAAATGCCATAAATGTAAATGTAATTGCAATGGCGTGCCATTGCGTGTCTCAGATGTATCTCATGTTTGTGACAGATGCGCACCTAGCTTTTAACTTGTGTGACCAATGGAACGACATGGCGCAATCTATGCATAACTTTCTTGTGATGACAAATTTCATGTCCCCGTTTTTTGTGCACATTGACACGCCACAATTCAGACTTGTTTGTGACCAAAATTCATGCAAGTGTCAGGTCTGCTTAACAGTTTCAAGATGTTTGATTGGTTGACATAATTTTGTCATTCTCTTGAGCAGAATCCACTAAAAACCTGCCACAGCCGAGTTACCCTCAGAGTAGGCACACAACTTCACAATTTTAACCTGTTAAACTCTCAAGAACTAGGACCTGACTTTCACCACTCCTGTGACGACAAACTATTGCTATTTTTACTGTAGTTCCTGAGTACTACACTTAAAGACAAATAAGTGAATAATAACCTGGGATTTAAAGGGCTAATAATGTAGTATTATCACACATCCATTTAGTAGAATATATCAGAAAAGGGGAATGGTCCCCAGATCTGGCAAAACTGAACTTAGTGAAAGCCAGAGTGAATTTCACCTTATAGTGCACCAGTCAAATCCACAACACATTCACACAACTCTTTCTTATACAGTGATAGTGGAGTTATCACTAGGCTCAATTCTAGCCTGTGCTCACTCTCTTCAACATCCTCTCTTCAAAACATCAGCTGCCTCTGTTTGCTTGTTTGATTGTTTATTTCTTTATATATTTATTGGCAGCACTGAACTTTCTCCCTCACATTGCCTGTCGTCATGGCAACTTGCCCTCCTCCCAAATTTCCCTGCACAATTTCAGTCTGCACTGGAATGGACTATCAGGATTGATGGAGCCTTTCCAAATGAATAGAGAAGCACCATGCATCGCATTACACGGCTGTGCTGCTGATTTGCTGTGCATGTGCCTGTGCGTTTCATGCAGAGTGGAATTACTAATCTTGGTTTTCTATTTCTTTATTTATTGAGGAATATTACAAATTGCTAAACAGTTACAGTGTTATACAGTTGAGCTTTAATTGGATTCCATGAGCTTTCAATTTACAGTTAGTTGAATTTGTTTGACATTTAATATTTATATTAATGTAATATTCCTCTAAACATGACGTATTGTTTTTCTATGCTTGGGTAGGTACACAGCAGGAGATGGCGGCGAGGAACCAGGCACTTCAGAGCATGAGGAACGCTCGCCTCCTACAACAGCAACAGCAGCAGAACCAAGGCATGCTACAGATGGCGCCAGTTCAGAACCCTGGTCCCATGCCCACTCAGGGTGAGATGGGCATGGCCTATGGAAGCCAGGCAGGCACACAGGCAGCCATGTACCAGGGCATGAACCCAGGTATGAGTCAGATGCTCCAGCCGCAGCATCACCCCAACCAGGCTGGCATGGCCATGGCACAGAGACCTGCGGGCACGGGTGGCCAGGGAATGGTGGGAGGCGGAGCTGGAAGTGGATATGGGCAGGGCATGATGATGAACCCTGCCCTTTCTCAACAGCAGATGAAGCCGGCTGGGCAGCCACTGGCCAAAGCCCAGGCTCAGAGACTGCAAAGCATGATGGGAGGTGGAGGTCAGGGATGGCCCCAGCAGCAGCAGCAGCAGAATATGCAGGCCATGAGTGGAAGGACTACAAACGACATGGTGGCATTTAACAGTAACTCTGCATATGCCATGCAAGGTGGGCAGCCACCAAGGATGCCCAAGCAGCATTTCAGCCAAGGGATGGGTGGCCAGGGCATGGTAGACCCACGGGCCATGAACCCAGCAAGTATGGGAGGACCCATGATGCCTCACATGGCAGGCCAACCAAGGACCAATCAGCCTCGGGGAATGGCAATGTCAGGTATGGGTCAGGCTGTGCCCAACATGGCTGCTTTTGGACAGGGCTCCACACAAGCCATGGCAGGGGCAGGACCAGGCGGCGGGGCCTATATGCCAAGTGGGCAGACACAAGGCTACCAACGGACATCAAGTCAAGATTTGGCTTACAGTTATGCTGGCCAATCAGGGACTGGGAGTGGGGTCTCATTTGGCCTGTCAGACAGTGCAGAGCTGGACTCAACGGACGGATGGATGGAGGAATTTTTCCCCAGTCAATAGCCAATGTGGAAAATGTTTGGGGGTGGGGGACCTTTGAGGTGGGCCAGAAAAGTGTTTTTGTCAAAAAGAAAAATGAAAATCATTTTTAGATGGCGTGTACGTTTTTGGTTTTGTTTTGTTTTTTTATTTTTTGTTTATTGTTTCCATTTAATATAATGGGAAGTTTATTACATGTTGTGTATTGTATGTGTGATGTCACTATATTTAAACCAACAATCTCTAAGATTTGATTCTAACTAGAAGCCAAGTCTCTTTAGACTTTGTCCTGCACCCTTCATCATCTTTTCTTCATCATCTTTTCCAGACTTTTCTAGGGACAAAACAGTGTAAAACCTAAATTAATTGTGAAATAGAAAGATTTTTGCCCAGTGTTTAGATCAGATGTCAGTTTTTGCTCTCAGCTCTATCTGTTTAGTCAGTAATGAATTCTTAAGTATGTGTGTGAGTGAAAGAATTTGTAAAAAAAAAAAAATATATATATATATATATATACAACAGCACCGTCACCTCACCAACAGTTCCCTTTGCTCTGATAGTGATTCAAAGAGCCAGCAATTCCACTTCCACATTGTTCTTTCTGCAAACATCACAGCAAAACACCTAGCATTCTTACAGTTACTCTCAGCACATGCATCACCAGTGTTTGTGTGCTTTAACTAATCGAAGAGACTTGGCAGCTACAAATTTGTCTCTCCACCTAAAATCTGAAGGCTGGAGGACATTATGTTTTCTCGTAAGTCATATGGCAGCTAGGAACACAAGCATGGCGTCATCTCCCACATGGGCCAGAAACACACAGTCCTGTCAAGCAACATGCAGCCAAACACACATTTTAGATCCAACCTTCGAATGTAACAGCTTCCACAAGTGACTTGTGGCAGTTATAAAGGCTTTCACATAGCAAAATGGGAGAACAGGAATGATCACTTGTCTGATAATTTTCGTGTTCAGAAAAAAAAAACATTTGACATAATTAAAGATAACAAATCAACTTCTTTCCTTTTATTCATTTGCCAGATGCTTTTATTCAAAGCATAAAGCGGAGGAGTCGAGAACTAAGAGCTTGGGTGCCGCTTATCTTCCAATAAACTGTAATCTGATGTTAAGTATCAGACTAATACTTTCATCCTTGAATTGAATTGTTCATGTAAAACAAGTCCTTAATGTGTTGCGTTTGTTCTGTCGGTTGTGACACAGTGTCACAGCCTGCCTTCATTCAGAGCAGAAAACCTTCAGTTACTATCAGTACGTTCTTTCCAGCCAACCTACGAAGGGAGAAAAGACTGTTTGGGGAAGACACGGTCCATGAAGGCTATATTCATAAAACTTTATAACTGTGCTTATAATGCGTCATAAAATTGGTAATGACCATATTTGTAAGTAACTCCAATAATGTCCGATAAAGCATGTAACAACTGACTGCTGCAGTTCCTTTTTACGTCACTGTTTTAAGTTTCTAAACTACTATGAACTTTAGTATATCATGGAAACATCAGTTGCAAAGTAATTAAAGAAGACACCAGGTTAGATGCCAATGGTAGATTAAAGGTTATGAAGGGTTTATCTGTACATTTCCAAAAATCACAAGAACACTTATGTAGCACCAAAACGATTTAAATGATGAAGTAATTTAAGCACCGGTATTGAGGTTACATCAATCCTGAGCTCAGGTTACTGTCTAGTGGTGTTTTTAATGTCACAGATCTCAGACACATCCAAATCTCAGACACATCCAACCTCCCAAAAACATGGAACAGGAGCATTGTCTAGGCTAAATCACCCTTAGTGTTTAAATGGAATGGTGTCCCATCCTGACCAGGATAAAGTGGTTACTGATGAATGAATGAATGAATGAATGGGTTACTAGTGTTGATATAAAATTTCACAATAATGGCATTTTAATGGCAGTATAAATGGGATATTTGTGCAATCACAATCAGCCACTTACACAACTTAGACAAATAAAACTTAATTCGTTGAAAAAGTCCCTGGTAATAATATGGCATGTTTCCGGTATTGCAAACTGATTATCAACAGTCCTGCTTGTCACAGATTCATACTTAATAGCAATTTTATAGTTTAGTAAAATAACCATTTACTTGGGAAGTATTTGAGTTCATAACAATGCTTACAAATAATTATCTACAATCATAAGCACAGTTATGATCATTTATGAATTCAGAGTGTTTTTGCTTTCTTTATTCATTTTAAAATGTCATACAGAAAAAAATCATTGCAGATCAGTCCCTTATTCAGTGACCTAGTAAGTCTTTCAATCTAGCCTGATTGTCTTAAGTCTCTGAGGAATGTAATACGACGACTGCGTCTATTTTTATTTCATGTCATTGTTGTTATCAGAAGGGGAAACCATTGGCCGCGTCTGCAGTGATCCAGGAGGGTGAAAGTGTTACAGTATTGCTCTTAGTATTGTAATAACCATGGTCAGGGGGGTGTGGCCCGCTCTCTCCATCCTCCTTCTAACAGCTCAACTTATCTGGGACCAAGTCACACAAAATGTATCGTTTTTCTGTTCGTCATTTGCGTCAGTCATCGATGTTGTCTTTTCGGCTTTTATTTTGTATTGGTGCTGATTATATATGTGATGAAAAAGATTCTATATAAATATTATATATATATAAATATATGAGAATGGCTATATGTAAATATGTTTCTACTGCTTTAAATACACCAGAAAATGTGTCTCTACTTTCTGTAAAGATATAACTGTTTAAGATAGAGTATTTTTATTTCATTTTTCCACTTTTAAACTCATCCGAGCTATACCATTGCACTTCAGACAATGTCTTACTACTAATGGGTAATGTAAACTTTCTCTGATTTTTATTTCGAAGGGATTTTTTTTTTTCCTCTAATCGGAGAATTTCAAGCTGTACCTAATGCAGTGCTTCTACTTTCTTCCCTTGTACATAGTTATGAAAATGTTAACACCAGAGACTTACAAAAAGGAAGAAGTTTTTTTGTTTTTGTTTTTCAGAAAAATACAATAAAGAGAGAGTTTTCTCGCTGATCCTATTAAATGAAACGTGCTCTTTTTGACTTGTTCCACATACAGCCAAAAAGCAAGATTATGAATATGAGTGGCATCAAAGCAAAAAGAAAGGAGAGAAATAGTGAATAATAGAAAAAAGGAGAAGACGTCTGGCCCATTTGAAAATGTAGACGCAGCCAGGTTATTTTCAAGGTCACAGACCATTTGAGAGTAATTTTTATAAATGGCGTTATATTTTAATTATCTAACGCTGCTGAAACTAAGGAATGACATTTTAATTTTGGAGCTATTTAATAAAATTTGAGCTCTTAATGTTACTTCTTACTTTGAATTAAAATGATCATCTAATATCTTTAATGAGCCAGTTGCTACTTGATAAAGCCTGCTGACAGTTCGCAGTTCGCTATGATTAAACAACACATTCTGATTGGTCAAAAGATGTTGATTAATGTTGTATAACAGCAGCTCTGACAGTAGCATTGGAAGTAATATAAACCATGTAAATGTAATATGTAAAGATGTAATGTAATGTAAATATGTAATATATAAAAAAAAAAGGAATGTGAATATGGTTTTATATTAAGCACTCATTTTCATTTCTATAGTAACTTCTTTCACAGGGACTGATATGTCAGACGCTCCACAAATAAATTAGAAACGCATCATTGTTGATGTAGTGAAACTGTAAGGAGACGTTTATTTAGCATTTATGGATAGACTGTCCAGTGTCTGCGCTTACAGTCACAGGAAAGTCCGAATTTACATTCAAGTTCAAACCAAAGTGAATATCAAAAGGGGATCAGTTAACTAAGTCACAAATACTTTACTGAACTATAATCTAAAACTAGAGTGGATAATAATCCTCTGTCCTGAACACTCTCCCACGGCTGAACTTAGCGACTGTTACAAAGCAATGACACTGGAGACTCCTTCCATAAATGTTACATAAATGCCTCTTCACCATATTAATTATTCCATCCATCCATCCATCCATTATCTATACCACTTTATCCATCTGGGTAGCGGGGAAGCTGGAGCCAATCCCAGCATCTTCGGGCGAGAGGCGGGGTACACCCTGGGCAGGTCGCCAGTCCACCAC
>JAQMYM010000025.1:318225-330339 GCA_030014255.1 Parauchenoglanis ngamensis
AATTTTGGTGATAAATTGTGTCACATTCATTTCATTATCTTAGGCATAGCAGTGGGTAGCAGTTAAAAACAGGCTGAGGAATATGGGCTAGTTGAAAGAGGACTTAACTGTTGAGTCTCTAAAAAAAGTCATTGAATTAAGTGAATTTTGTAGGTAAAATTAGGTGTTTAACAACCTGTTAAAAAATACGCCAGAATGCAGGAAATGGCATCTAATTCATTAAAAAATATATGGGGGAGGACCCACAGACCCCCTGCCAGTGTGTGTCCCCCACATCCCCCACAAGTGTGTCCCCCCCACATTCAAAATGCTTCTGACGCCCCTGCATCCATCCATCCATCCATCCATCCATTAGTCTCAGTAACCCCTTTCTTGTGGATCAGCTATCCCAAATGAATCCAGTCTTAAACTGTAACCGAATTATCTTTAATGTAAGTTTAATCTACTGCCACAAGGGAATTCTATCCCATCACAACTGGATAAGAAAACCCAGTTAAGGAGGAAATCCTCTCAGGCTATAAGACAAATGATGGTAGCCATGGCACCACTGAGGTTGTCATCTTTTTGATAAGAATATGATAATAATTATGAATGAATTGTCATTTCTTATTTCAGCAGATCTGGTGTATTTGCATTGGAGACATGAACAGGAGGAGGAGGAGGGTACGGAGTGTTTCTCTCTGAGTCTTGACCAACCCCAGCCAATGAGAACGTACTGTCTATTCCTTCCTTGGAGTGCATATACCTATCAAGTTTTCAAAGGAAAGTAATCACAGGGTGATCCTGTGCAACCTAATGTACCCTGCAGATGAAGAACAATTATGAAAATTCATCTAGGATTTAAAAATCTTGACTACAATCCTTTTGCGTGTGCTTAGTAAAAGTGTGCCTATCAGTCTCTTTTTCCCCTTCTGGAATACGGACGTGTGTGGGAATCACCCAAAGACGCTGGTTCAGCAACAGGGTTATTCATATTCACTGGATCATGGGTCTAGTGTTCAATAGGACTTCATCATAACCTGTATTTGCATCCATCATTATGGATCAGGATGAAACGAGTGCAGAGATTTGGGAGCCACCTCTTCATGGACTCCATGGGCCAAACCGCGTGCGGCCTTCATCGTACCGGGCTTTGCGGAGCGCCGTGTCCAGCCTGGCACGAATTGACGATTTCTTCTCTGAGAAGATCGGCTCTGGTTTCTTCTCTGAAGTTTTCAAGGTGAATTTTCTTTTTCCTTTTTTAAGAATATTTACTGTAAAGTTGCCCTTAACTGAATGATCATGAAAATCAGTTAACTTTGCTTTCACGGTGTGTGAGGACCAATCATGCAATTTTAATATCTGTGCATATGTGATAAGAAAAAATTCATTATTATTCTTTTAATCTTCAACTATTCTGTTGACTACTTCCTTAAACACTGGAATGTTCTATAAGATGAAGCTAAAGTCCCGTGTTTCGTTTATGATTTATAAGACATAACAATAAATGGTTAAACTATAAATGGTTAAAAATCACATCGTTGTCGTTCACTAACAAATTGACATTTGTAATCGTTAACAAATGGCATGAGAATCGTGTAAATTCTGTGGTATAAGACTAAAACACTTCAGGACATGCTGTTAGGCGAAAAGAATTTACATCCCTGACGTAAAGCAAAGTTCCTGTTACCACCCTGAAGTTGATTATTTTCCAATAACAGCATGCCATAAAGTGTTTTATTCCTCTTACACCACAACAGTTTGCCAACAATGATAGATTTTAATTTATTAAAGAAATACAGTTTGTAATTTTCTTTAACCATTGAATATTATGTTATAGCGGTTATAAAGAGTTGTTCGCCCACTAGCCTCTGTTTTTCTACCTATGACAAAAAGGTAGCTTTTTTTTTTGCAGAGAAAGTAGACAGATTAGAAAGCGTAGAAAAAAAAGTCTTCTTTTTTGAAAATTTAGCCATGATGGAAAGCTGTGACAAAGTGCTGATGATAGAGACTCCTTCCAGAAATGTTGCATAAATGTCCATAAATGTCTTAGAGAAAGCTTCACCATGTCAACAATTACAGAATTTTGTTTACAATTTTTTAAAATTTATTATTTATTATTAGGTTTAGATTTTATTTAGCTTACAGTGAATAGGTTCCTGTGAATCACATGTACATGTAAATATAATGTAGCATGAGCAATTAATTTACTAATCAGAACTGAGAATTCAGCAGCACTGTAGTAGAAATAATGATACAAAATTGGGAATATCTGCCCATTCATAACTATGTTAATAGTGTAAATCTTTCAACTGTTCTTATCACAACATTCAAACACAACGCTTTACATTCCTGAATGGTTAAAGTAAATGACCTCTCCTTCTACCTTCTTCAGTAATAATTAACACACACCTGTGGTGCTTCTTTGTGGTCGTCATAAAGCGCCTGTAGAGTGGGCATGGATAACCTTGAACACACATTTTTTTTCGTCACTTCCTTTGCATTGTTTGAAAATCTCCTGTGTAATGGTGTACAAACACTTCATGACGTCTGACTTGTTTGCTCTGCATATGAGTTGTGTTGATTCATTCCTGACACAGGAGCATACATTTCAATGTGTTTTAGATACAAACCTACATGTATAAAATTATATAGAAAATTCTAGTAAGAGGATTTGATCATTCTATAGATAAAGGCTATGTAAACACTAATGTGAAGCTTGTTTTAGGATAGCATCTTAGAATTTTGCCCTGGTGTATCTCCCTATAGATCACTTACTCAGGTTTTTTTTATTGCAGCCAGTTTCCGGTTCTCCACACAATTATTTATTACCAACTGGAAAGCACTTGAACAATCGAATTTATTGATCAGAATTGCCTTTGTAAGACTGTAAATTACAGCATCAGAACTAATTTATGTGATTTTTAATCTTGTCTGTACTCTCATGCTGGAGTAATATTGATCAGAATAATAATCAAGGTTGTAATTCTTTCTTTTTGCATAGACGTTTCCGGTAAAAGGAGTGTTAAATCACATTGTACAGCTCTTGAGGTTGGCGTCTAATTGGGGTGTGACATTTGCATTCGACGTTTACAATATTTAATGCTGGACTTTCTGTGTAATGGATTTATTAGGTCTATATATTCATTGTATCTGCATAGAAGTGCTGACCATCATGAATCTGATTTGCCTACACAGATGGCTGTGTGTTTGGGAATTGGGTCAATATAAAACCTGTTAAATGAACATCAAATATTTAAATGTTTTACCAGTTTATCAATGCTTCAATTCAATTTCATTTCAATTTTATTGCTATGGCTCTATCAACAACGGACATTATCACGAAGCAGCTTTACAAACAATGTCGATGTAGACTTATTGTTTTGAAGCAAGTTTTTAATTTTTTTAAACTATTTCCGCACCTTTTTTGTTTACATGCTAAAATTTTATTTACAATCAGATAACTTAAATCTCGTTCCAAAAAGGACACTTAAAAACTGACTTACTTCTATTAAGTGACTTAATTTACGATGTATTGTGAACTCTTTAGAATTTTCAATATTTCTGCATAAATATGACCTAAAACATCATCAGATTTTCACACAAGTCCTAAAAGTAGGTAAAGAGAACCCAATTAAACAAATGAGACAAAAACTTTATACTTGGTAATTTATTTATTGAAGGAAATGATCCAATATTACATATCTGTGAGTGGCAAAAGTATATGAACCTTTGCTTCCAGACCCACTTGTGCAGCAATAACTGCAAATAAATGTTCCGGTAACTGTTGATCAGTCCTGCACACCGGCTTGGAGGAATTTTAGCCCATTCCTCTGTACAGAATAGCTCCAACTCTGGGAAGTTGGAGGGTTTCCTTACATGAACTGCTCGCACAACATTTCTGTTGGATTAAGGTCAGGACTTTGACTTGGCCATTCCAAAACATTCATCTTACTCTTCTTTAACCATGCTTTGGTAGAACCAATTGTGTGCTTAGGGACGTTCGTTGTCTTGCTGCATGACCCACTTTCTCTTGGACAGATGTCCTGATATTTTCCTTTAATATTCACTGGTATAATTCAGAACTCATTGTTTCATCAGTGATGGAAAGCTGTTCTTGCCCAGATGCAGCAAAGCAGGCCCAAACCATGATAGTACTACCTCCATGTTTCACAGATGGGATAAGGCTCTTATGCTGGAATGCAGTGCTATCCTGTCTCCAAATATAACACTTCTTATTTAAATCTACTGTGGTCTCATCCAGCCACAAGATCTTTAGAAAACTATAGACAGACAGTGATGTTCTTTGGAGAGAAGAATCTTTCTCCATGCAACCCTGCCAGGCGCACCGTCATTGTTCAGTGTTCTCCTGACGGTGGACTCATGAACATTAACATTAGCCAATGTAAGAGAGGCCTCAGAGGTGCTCAGAAGTTACCCTGGGTTCCTTTGAGGCCTCTCACAATATTACATTTCTTGCACTTGGAGTGATCTTTGTTGATCGTCTGCTTCTGGAGAGGGTTACCCTCAGTCTTGATTCGTCTATCTGTCTGACTGCGGATTGTTGAAGTCTAAACACTTTAGGATTGTTTTGTAACCTTTTCCAGCCTGATGAGCATCAAAAGCTCTTTTTATGAGGTCCTCAGAAATCTCCTTAGTTTGTGCCATGATACACTTCCACAAACATGTGTTGTGAAGATCAGACTTTGATAGATCTCTGTCCTTTAAAAAACATGACACCCACTCACACCTGATTCGCATTCCAGTGAATGAGAACACATGACCCTGAATTCACCTTTAAATTATCTGCCAGTCGTAGACGTTCACGTACGTTTGCCACTCACATATGTTACATTGGATCATTTTCCTCAATAAATAAATGATCAAGAATAATATTTTTGTCTCATTTGTTTAATTTGCTTCTCTTTATCTAATTTTAGGACTTGTTTGAAAATCTCTTGATGTTTTAGGTCATATTTATACAGAAAAATATAGACAATGATGAAGGGTTCGCACACTTTCAAGCACCACTGTATACGCTAATGATGCACTGAAATTGGTTAGGGTTAAGGTTAGAATTAGGTTTAGGTTAGAGAACGAGGCTTGTGGTTAATGAGAGTTGGAGCTCATTGGGCTTTATGTTGTTGGTGCCCTGTGAGGGAGCATGTGGGGTTACAGTGTTATTCTCGGTGTGATGTCATTGTGACGGTAGATCATGTGGGATGACGGGAAATCCACTAAGCCTATTAGTTTTGAGTATCCACTAATACGTCTCCTCTTTCTCTGTCACTGTCCCTGTCTGTGTGTCTGTATGTTACAAATCTGCGCGTAGTGCTGTGCTCATATAAAGCCTGAACTCTACTGCCCTCCACTACTTCCTGGAGTATAAACATTTCCTTTTGTGATTTAGCCTCAAAGATCTAAATCCATGCTTTCTAATTAGGTAAATGTTGGTCTTATGGGTACACAATCTATGGTGACTTGGTGTTGTCTACATATATTTCTTGTCATGGTGTAAAGTAAAAACGTATCACAAGTGAACAGCACTAAATAAGTGTAAAATGCCACCATTCAAGACGCATTCACTCAAACCAATTGCCGAGGTGGTCTGGGACACATTTGACCACGTGTCTTTTGTAGTGTAAATGCTAATCCTGATGCGTCCATGACAAGGATGTAACAGGAAAATCCGTCATTAATCCAGGACGTGGTGGATGTTTTGGTGACAACATGCCAACATTAAAAAATATGGAGATTAGTAATGATGTGCGTGGTTGGAGTGCAAGAAAATAATGAAGGTATATTGCAGGTTTGACGTTTTTAACATGACTATGTGTGGGGCATGCTGACCTTCTAGCGGAAGTGATGTAGGCAGTAATGAGTACCAAACATGAGTTGTCAGCTGGACACCTTGAAGACGCATTACAGACACAGATGTAAATGGCAGTGTCTCTCAGCTGTCCACTTGTGATCTGATCGCCCAAGACGCATTTTAATACCATGTGTAAACAGGGCCAACATTTATGACCCTGAAGCAGATTGTTTACCCAATAACAAACATGTTCTGAAGTCTTGTATTACTCATATACCACAAATGTGCTAACGATTACAATTTTTACAATCATTAAATCACATTAATATTTTTTTCATCCTTTTTTTGATGGTATCGACCAAATACCAATTTTTGGTATCTGATTAATGAATCTATGTTTTATAGTTAATGTTTTGAAATGTTCTAGGTCCTGTTATTACTTACATTATAACAGCTATAAAACAGCTGTTCTCTGTTTTAATTTTGTTAATTGCAGGAGATCCTAATGCTTAATGGTTATGTTGTCAGGGCCCTCATTTCTGTGTACCATACCGGATTAATTCAGAAAATCTTAACACATGAATCATAAATTACACTTTATTCTGACTGATCTAAATTTTCTGAATGGGTAAAAAGCCATAGAAAGCACAAGACTAATGCATGCTTTCACCATCATGCTGGCCAGCATATTGCAGCACAATCTGCATCAAACAGATTTTATTCCTAATAATGAGCTGAGTGTAAATCACACAGGCTGAGTGCCAGGCCCAGAACCATTAGTTTTCACCCTGCTGTTATATCAGCTATGGAGATTAGATTTTCTGCCAAGCAGCACATCTGTATTTAGAGTCATTGATTTCAAAATATACACAGGTGTGTTGTTACCGAAAATAATGTGATAGTGATTACATAGACAATTTCCAGACAAGGAAATAGACAAAGAATTTGCTCACTGTGATAAGTAGAACTCTGTTGGTGAGCTTCCTTGCCGCGCGCTCTCAGTTTCAGAATCAACCGAGCCACCAGCTCATCTACATGGGTGCGTTTTAAATATCGGTACATCCTTAAATTTTATTACCAGCCACATGGTTTTGCACATTCATTGCAGTGATTTATTTTTAACAATGTAGCCTAAAGAAGCCAGTAATTTGTAGCCTGTGTATGGCTGCTAATTGAAGTGCAGTTTTGACATGTCTTTTGTTGTTTCTTAATCAATATTTAACTTCACCAATGCAATTAGCCTAACCAATAGAGATGTCTTGAATTAGTCTTTGACTTTGACTAGTCAGTCACTTTTTCAATTACTGATTGATTAGTAAAAATAAATGGTCATGGACCCCTTATGACCTGTGTATTTATTGATTTCCTCCTCATCCTACTGAAAGTATCGTTTTGCAATGTGCTATTATATTATTAATTTGGTGTTGCTATTAGTATTATGGTTGTGATTGTAGACCCTGTATGTTGTCTTGGATGTTGTACCAGGGTCATGGGTTCTTCAAGATTTCATTGCACTCTGTACATGTATGATCATGACAAAAGAATTTACTTGGTTTGACTTTAGGTTTAGTATATTATACTGGTTACACTTGTAATATCAAGAACCCAGAGTTCTCAAGTGATGCTTGCTTAATCCAGAAAGCTCCTCTGTGTGTCTCAGGTCCAGCACAGGATCACAGGGCAGGTGATGGCTCTGAAGATGAACACGTTGGCCAGCAACAAAGCCAACATGCTGAGAGAAGTGCAGCTAATGAATCGCCTCTGCCATCCCAACATCCTCAGGTTTAACACAAAAACAAAACTGTTATGTATTTTTGGTCTTGCGTCGTCCTTTGGTGACCATTTGAAAATGTTTTTTAACAGGTTTTTGGGTGTGTGTGTCCATGAGGGACAGCTTCATGCTCTAACTGAGGTGAGTCTTTGATTATTATAGTATTACTGTAACACAGAAGTTCCATACAATTAATATAAGATATAATATTAAGTAATGGTCATCTGGTTTGTATGCTTATAGTACATCAATGGGGGTAATCTGGAGCAGCTGCTGGACAGTGATATATATTTATCCTGGGCTGTGAGGATAGGACTATCTCTGGACATTGCACGAGGAATTCAGTACCTTCACAGCAAGGGGATTTTCCACCGAGATCTCACTTCCAAGGTACACACACAGACACACAATATAACATGAGTTTATTTTAGTCACGAATAAAACACATGGGACGTTCTGTTATAGGAAACGCGAATCAGAATTACTGTTTTCTAATAATAGCACATCCTGAAATGTTTTATTCTTCTTATACCAAAGCAATTTGCCAAATTAATTGAAGAATGTCACACGTTTTTTTATCTGTTGAATAAGTTAGTGTTACACTTATAGCAGCTATGAACAGTCATTCCCTCAGTTTCTCTTGAAGTTAATAAGATAAAATAATGCAGCTTGTTACTGAGAAACCCTTATTTTAGTTTTTACTCTTTGTATTTCGAGTAGATAGAAATACAGAAACTCCTTATGCTGTTGTATGTTGCAGAACTGTTTAGTGCGCTGCGAGAACGGAGTTTTCACCGCTGTAGTTGGGGACTTTGGTCTGGCGGAGAAAATCCCTGATTACAGGTCAGTGTTTTTTCATTCCTGCAGATGTCCTGTGTCACAGATCACAGATAGGTTGATAATGAGATTAGAGCATATATGAACATATATTTATATATTTCCACTGTGGTAGGGCTGCACATAATTGTATATTAATCATAAGAACAATTGCTAAATAATGGTACTGATTTTGCTGCATTAAATCGCAAGCTGCCAGTTGCTTTCTGTTTGCATCCTGTGGTGTCATAATCAGTTCTTTATACAAGTCCAGTTACATTTATAGTTAGCATTTAAAAAAACCTAAGGGCCCCAATTCTAATGCCAAGTCTTATTTCAGTGCACAGATTTATACATGTAAAGCAACGTGTAAAAGAACATTAATTTCAATGAATAATTACAGTTAATTATTTAGGCATTATTATGTAATCATTATTGTTGTGCATGTGTTATGACTTAATACACATTAAACACCAGAGATGAGAAATACTCTTTTCTGATTGGCTGGCTAGGTGTCTAATAAGTTCGTATAATGGGACATTTATAAAGTAGATCGTTTAGAAAATGCTGGGAGCTTTTGAATAGTAACCATAATAACCATAGTAAATCATACTTACTGGCAGCCTGCATAGCTGGTAACCATAACAACCAAACCAGCAAGAATTTGGTAACTGGAGTAATAAAAATATTCTATATTTTGTCAGCATAGATTTTTGATTAGTGTAGTATGAAGGTAATGACTTTAATTTATAATAATGAATAAAATTTATAATATATCAATTTCTGTAGTGGTGCAGTTTTCATGTGGTAGCAGAGAGTTGGGTACTTAATTGATGAGATGATTAGCAACTCCTCAATCATTAAAATACTCCTACATTCAAAATGACAGCCTATTAAATGTAGAGTGGATATAAAAAGTCTAAACCCCTCTGGTAAAATGTTTTTTGTGAAGTAAAACAATTAAAGAAAAATCATTCAGAACATTTTCCACACTCAATGTGAAATTACAACATATAAAAAATAAGGGAAAAACACTCAGGAACATTTTAGGAAAACTAGGAAAAGTAAAAATAAACAAAAAAAAAGTCCTCAGCACTACTAGTATGTGTTATAGGACCTGCTTTTAGCACGAAAATGCTTTGTGAATTACTGGTAAAGGCTGAAAAACTTTAGGGTTAACATGCCTATTTTATAAAAACAGTTTGTCTTAAATCAGCGAGTTAAGAGTCACTTTTGGGCTTAAGATTCATTGTGAATGTTGCCATTGGTTTATTTATCATATGCAGAATTACTGAATTACTGAATAATGAATTATGCAGTAAAATAGGAAAGGTAAATAGTTATGAGCCTGAGCAATGAGAAATAAAAGTCTGGACCTGGGAGATTGAGGGGTTAATGTATTCTTCAGTAGTCCATATAAAATCTGCGGTGTCTTGCAGTGATGGAGTGGAGAAACAGCCTCTGGCCGTGGTCGGCTCCCCCTACTGGATGGCTCCGGAAGTGCTGAGAGGAGAGCTTTACGATGAGAAGGTATTTACATTTACATTCATGGCATTTGGCAGATGCCCTTATCCAGAGCGACTTACAGATGTGCTTTGAAGTCTCTGTCAATAAACACACCCTCATACAGGTTTACTAAGTTAGGGACTAAAAGAAGCATCAGGGCTTTTAACACACGACAACTCTTTTTTTTTTCACTCTCATCAAGTAAAACGAGCTGTTTATTTTCCCCAACACAAACACACATGACCTCCCCTCACTATTCCCCTGTGAGGCCTTAGTGAAGTTTGAACAGTGTAGATTTCAGGAGCAGAACGTTCTCAGAGGGAACTGAAATATAACCCTGTTATCTTTTTAAAATAACAGAAAACGCTGTAAATGCAAGCCGGAGCAATAAAACCTTTTTATTGCAAAAAAAGATTTGACCGTTCCAAAACATTTAATGTAATTATAAACTGATTAAAAAATGTATTATGCAATGTACTTTTAATCAAAGAAAAAAATTAATTGTTGGTATGATGTAAGAGGAATAAAACGCACTGGGACATGAGAATAATGCATAATAAAAATAATCAACCTTGGCATAGTAACCGCTTCATATCAGGCTGCATCACACCACCCCATATTTGATAATGTTTCAATAACTTTTTTCCTTTACCCTGTCGTGTGTGTTTTTTTACATGTAACATAGGGCATGAGTCATGTTTGTATAGGAGAATTAGATTAAAATAAAAGAAAACATAGGTAATCACCATCTTGGCTGATTGACAGTATTACAAGAACGGAGATAATTAATTTAGTTACATAAATAGACAATAATATTCCATCGTGCTCTCTCAACAGGTGGATGTTTTTGCGTACGGCATCATTCTGTGTGAGATCATTGCCCGGATCGAGGCCGACCCAGACGTCCTCCCTCGAACAGAGGTACTGCTTAAAACATTACCACTGTAAATACACTTGTACTTTCAGACTTTTAGTAAGTGCCATAAACTGCACATATGCACCCCATCTCATATGAATTTTTTATATGTTACTGATATCCATGTAAAAGGATCCTCTATTAGCTGCAGCGGTAGTGGTGAATTTTTCATGACTTCCTTCTGTGGACTAGCATGTAAATCAAATTCAAATCCTGTTCAAGCACAACAGCCTTGGAAATCTCAGATTTTTTTATTTTCAAGGTCAGAGAAGGTTCAGAATATAAAAAATTTCATACGCGTGATCCAGAATTCCCTTGTTTGATTGATTGTTTTGTTGTTGTAAAGCAAGATGTGTTAAATATTATTTATTATTTATATTTTATTTTTAAATATGTGTTATATATTTGATATTCACATTCATCACAGCTTCTGTCTCTGTGTAGGACTTTGGATTGGATGTGGAAACCTTTGAGCAAATGGTTGGAGACTGTCCACCTGCTTTTCTTAGTCTGGCTGTTAACTGCTGCAATGTAAGTGAGGCAATAAAAAAACAAAATTTAACACACAAACACACACACTCCTTTGAGTTTATTTGTATTACGGCTATCAGAACGAATTTCACTGCTCGAGCTCAAAATTCTTACATAAATATTCCACATTGGAATATTTAAGGTCCACTGTGTAGGATTCAACCAACTGAATGCCCCCCTCTTACCCCTCCCTTTTCAAGAGGGTATTAGAGTGTACAGTGGCCATCAGATGCCTGTAGCATACTTCCCAGTACATACATTCACGATCTCTTGCTTTTTCTGTGCTTAACAGTAAGTATGATCCTCCATTTTTCGAAATTTGGATTCTCAAACTTCCTAACCAGCACCAGTGAACACTGTTTCCTCTTATTTCTTCTTTATTGTCTTCCTTTCTTCTTCTTCTTTTTCACCTTTCCGGCGCTTCCTTCTGGATTCGAGCCTCCACTTGTAAAAATGCAAATCATGGAAGGCGCTCTCTAGAGGTTTGTCTGTTCTGGGCTACTGTAGTGGCGCAACATGGCGGCTCTGTGAAAGAGGAGCCGCGGCATAAGTAGATATAAAGGGCTCATTCTAAGCTTATAAGAACACGATTCATAGTTAGAGGTTATACACTAATGAAAACATATGAATTGAATTCCATAAATATATTATACAATATATACACTACCGGTCAAAAGTTTGGGGTCACCTACTCTTTTTCATAGGGTTTTCTTTATTTTTTTTGCTTTCTACGTTGTAAAACATTACTGAATACATCAAAACTATGAAGCAACACGTATGGCA
>JAQMYM010000025.1:340155-350305 GCA_030014255.1 Parauchenoglanis ngamensis
AGTGTTTCCTACAGCACTCTTTCCCACTCCAGTCTTTCCCACCAGCACAATCCTCAGATCACTAGTATTCTCCTGCTGCACTGTTAAAGGACACCATTACTCCTGAATTTCTTTCAAATGCCTTGAGCATAAGGCATAACAATACCCTTTAACCTTTAACATTTCATAGCTGTTGTCAGATGATATCCTTTTTCATTCCCATTAAAAAAATGTTTATATGCTCTATGAACAGCACAGTTTATCACCTCAATATAAAAAGTATTTACTTTATTTAGCTTCACAGTTGAAGATTGTGTCTCAGGGCTGTATTCAGTCATGCATGTCATGTGCTTACTGAGGATTACATACCGACATTGTGCCCATTGGTATTCATACCTCAGACATAACTATGGACTTAATCACCAATCATGAGTTATGCACCAGAGGTATGCATGTGGGGTGGAATTTGTGAAAAACAGGTGTCTCAGTTGTGTGCAATTTTAACCTTGTACATAAGTCCTTTTTTCTTGTGCAATTTCAGCTCAAGAGAAGAGCAGTCCAGTGCCTCTGTGTGACAGTTTCATATAATCACAACATGCCATGGTTAAAATTTATGTTTTGAGCTATAAATATACTCAGCAAAACTAGGGAATGCGCTCTGAGACCAATATCAAGTAAATACATATGACACAATTAATTATTAACAGTACTGTACTATTAATTAATTTTTCATTTTTCACATGGAAGAAATCTGAGAATTTTAATCAGAGACATTGACATCGCAAGGACCTTTAAATCATGGGCACATTTCATTAGAGCACATAGAATTGACCTAATAATAGCATAGTTTTATTAATCCAACAATCAAAATAACAAATTAAAAATGTGAAAAATAGCCTATATCCTGAACACACATTTAAATTTTATGACATTAATTTTGTACCTAGTGCCAACTTGTAACAAATTGTGCACACAATTAAATATTTTATATTTAATATTAAAATATAATGCTAAATAATTGTATGTTGTTAAAAAGGAAGCACTCATTCTACAGCAGATTATAAAATATCTCCAGCATATTCTATTATTTAGCCTTTTGCAATATATGACATTGTTAATTTAAACCAAATTTGCAGTGAAAAATGCAACTAGGACTATTCATTCTATTCAATTCTATTCAATAACAATTTCATTGTGTTATCTTCACATTCCTATATTGGTTTTACTTAGTCGTTAAAAATTTGTCATTTTATTTTTAAATTGTCATTAGCTTTAAGATAACATCCTATTACATTTGACAGCAAAGGGAGAAAAAATCTTTATTTTTCAGTACATATTTTCTATTTTTAATTTTTGAATGAGTAATTTTTACAAATCCAATATACAGTAATATTATGGGTTCATTTTTTCCATGTTATAGTTGTGTATTCATAACAAGCACAAACATATACACAATTACATGTAAATGCATTGAATGTTATAAATTATAGTATTATAATATTCTTAATATTATCATATATGCTGTGTCTAATATGGCTTTAACACAGTACATTTGGATATTTCCCCTTTTCTTAAAATATAGTAAAATAATACTTAAGGAAGTTGATCCTGATCACTGTCAGAAAATAGACAGAATTTTTTGATCACTGTAAAAAAAACCCACATATTTGTTGTATGCTTTAATAATAATAATAATAATAATAATAATAATAATAATAATAATAATAACTAATTATATTTACAGTATACTGCACATTTGAGGCAAATCCAAAAGTACTACAAGGTAAAAGATAGACCATAAAACTGACATAAAAAAAGACAGTAATTGAGATTAATAGCTCATAAAAAAATCTTAAATGACATACTATTGTAAAAAATGTAAAGTTAAAAGTAAACCTTTTAAAGACAAAATATCTTACAGTAAAAGCTTAAACGGACTCACCTTTCTCAGTTTCCATTGCACTCATTTTAATACAGAAATAAAGTGTTTCTCTGTGCTGAAGTGTCTTTATGGTGCAGTTGCTGTGTTGCTTGTTTGGTGCATAATATTTTATCAGCTAGTATTTATATACTCACGTCATGAAACACGTTGGTGTTTTTTTTAGCTATGAAAGTGCCTATACATTACATCTATGCTGTGTATATCTATTGTGTGGCAGCTTCTCTGGGGTGGATCTCTGAAACTGAGGAATTTTGTGGAATTTTTTTTGCCTTCTAAACATGTTTGAAACCATCAGATGTGTTGTATCGAGGGAGTGTTGGTATACAGTAAATAGTAAACAACTGCAGTAATCCATGTTATGTCAAGAATTGCTCAACTAAGTAAAGAAAAATGACAGTCTATCATTACTTTTATACATGAAGTGTCTTTTTAATTAAAATAAAGAAAAACAGAAGGCTAAGGTGTGTCCACACTTTTAACTGGTACTGCACATACAGAAGAAATAACCTGTTTTTCTTGTCAGGAGACAAAGAGGAACTACAACAAACAATAATCCTGTGTTTGAAACTTCTCAAAGCTCCCATCCTTTCAGTTTCTCAAAGCATGCAACCCTTCCCATCAACCTTGCCCTCTGTAGCATTACAAAAGTGCTCTGAAAGTTTGCAGATGTCCTCTTCCTCCCCTTCAAGCATTACATATGTCATTTGATGCCAATAACAGAATGCCTATAGAGCAATGGATGTTGAAGAGCAGCTAACAAAAGCAGTTACAGACAACAGTGTAGCAGTCTGCTACTGTATGCTTATCATCGCAAGTATATATTGTATAAAAGACAAATGTGAGAATGAACGTGTAGAGGGCATGTGAGACAAAGGTCCAGTTCAGGGGTAATGAAGCGGTTTTGCAGAGTGATGGCCTGGAGGAAAAAGTGTAGCCGGTTGCACTAGCAGAAAGTAAGTTCAATCTTTACCTAGTGTGAAAGTAAATGGACACTACGTTTGAGTTTACGAACAACTTAAAGATTTACTTACAATACTGTTGCACCAAATTACATACACTCAACATAGACTTAAGTTATATCTTAAAACTTACACCTAACAATAAATAGGCACAATGCCTGCTGTAAACAAAAAAACCTTAATGTAGCTTTTCAGTTTGAGCAAGTGGAACAACACGTAACACATTTTACCAGTTTGCAGTTAGATTTAATGTTGTTGGCCAGTTGTTGTGGTTCATCTGACAGAAACATGTTCTACCTGGAGGGGTTTCCATTGAAGTTTTACACAAAGTAGAAGCGATATTTAAAAAATTTCGACCAAACACAATAGTGAATGGTCTGTGCATCCACTGAGTGATGTTATGTGATTAAAGCTGGGTTTTCTCCTCTCGCGATAGTATCTCTTCTTGTGATACCTCATACGGAGAACTCTTTTCAAAAAGCTACTGCTTTCATTTCCTCTTCATGTCATGTCATGTGACTTCAATTCCAAAATATGTTTTCATTTTTAAGTTTTAAATAGAAAATATTGCTTTATCGAATTGTCTGAAATACCACGAGCGTAATCATGCAAGCATAAAAATGTTTATGTACAAACGTTTACTTTTTGAGGTTGAGGTTTTTTTAATATTTTTTATATATATTAATTTCTTTATTAAATAAATAGAGCATTTCAAACAAGATGTACATAGAGACAACAATAAAATCAGAGAGACAGAGAAAGAGAAAAAAAGAATTGTGACTTTTATTTACTACACACACACACAAACACACACACCTTACACAGAACAAAGCAGACAAGGGGCATAAGAAGCTGAAGTGTGTGTGCTTGTGTGTGTTTCTTCGCCATTGCATAGTTTTGAAGTTACAGTTTGCAACTCTGAGTGGCTCTTTTGTTTGACGAAAATGCCATTTTCCTGTTTACATTGTATTGCCATTGTATGTATTGTATATACATTGCTGATTGACTTGAAACGACAGAAACATTAAATGTGACAATATTTTGATTCAAGATTGCTTCATGCACTACCAGTTAAGTTGCGTCTTAAATGGTCATGGTAACAATGGACACAGGACAGTGCTAGTCTGAAACTATAAGATACTCCGAACATAATGTTAGAGGACTTTACACCTGAACTTACAATCGAACTGCTGGAAAATGCCACTGTTCCTTAATCTGAAGGTGCAGCAATAAAAGGGGTGACAAGGGGGTGAGTATAGACCTTGCACATGCTGAAAGCATTCCTCAGAAAATGTGAGCTGTAAATCTCCTCCAAGAATGAAAGTTGAAGCCCAGTGATATTCTGAGTCCTGCTGATGACACTCTTCAGAGCTTTCTAGTCCACCAATGCACCTCCAGCATGCCACACTGCAGTATAACAATGCAGTATGTTAGTGTTCTCTCCATGGTAGAAGCTTATATGGCTTATATGGGTGCTTAAATTCATTGAAAACTCTTGAATTTTAATGTTGCGTCTTCAAGTTTTGAAAAGTGCTTGAATTTTGGATAAAGTGCTTGAAATTACAACTGTATTTCTTTCAGAACAAATAGCTATCTAACTGAATAGTTCGCTTACTAGATGGAGAAATAAAATAAGTCAGAGAGCCTAAAATGAAAAGTGCTCTGCCTGGGCCTCGCTTTCAGCTCTGCGTGTGTTACTGTTATCTGCCAGTCTGTTTTCATGTGTAAACCCCCCCAAATACACACATTAGATAAGATGTGGACCCAAGCCATGTGTAGCCTGCTACAAAGTTTGCAAAAGGATGTGCAGATTTTCATAGTGAGAGAGTCTGCACTCTTGAATCACATGAAAATGTAAATAGTACAGAATTTTTCAGTAGGCCAATGTTACACTTTAATGCTAATTTGTTTATGCTTACTGCCAGCTGGTAAATTTGCAGGCTAAATGATTGAGAGGCACTGTGTGTGATATGTGTGTGAATGTGGCAATGCAAGTATTGAATGTCAATTATGGCATGCTCAATTATGGAAAATACATTGAATATAGACAATGCTACTCAATTGTAACGGTAACATAAATAACTTCCCACAACTGAAAACCCCAATCCATAACTAGCCAACTTATGGCTAACTGAGTATAGACTACACAGTATCAAAATTGTTACCGGCCAAATAAAAAATAAAATCATTACTTTATATTTTCATATGCTTTGCAATCTGCAGTTTTTCAAGTCTTAACTTGGCTGCTTTAGGAACACCTGCTTTTCATCACCCTCTGTGAGGCTCTTCTGCAATGTGTACACTGCTCTCTACTCCAGTAGAGGAATGTATGTATAATGACACATGAAAAATAAATGAATTTAAGGCTTTACATAAGAGAGATGAATGATATATTTTAATTTAAAATAATAATATCAATGGTTATGGTAGATAAAATGAATAGAGAAAAAAATAATTTTTCTTTAGAAGAATGTCAGACAGGTGTGTAAGGAATCTGCCCTCTTTTTACAAGTGCGGCGTGCATTGGGGAAGCAGCCCCGCTTTGTTCATCTCCGTCGCATGCAGCGCGGAAGCGCGCACTTCCGCCTATCGGTGCGAAAGACGGAGGACTACAGTTCCCACAAGCACCTGCTCCCAACCATTAGGACTGTTAAGGGGAGGCAGGTATTGCTCATCACATGTACAAATAATGCCATGTTTAAAAGGACTGGCATTTGCGCTTCTTGCTTGCGAAGCATTAGACTTTCCTTTGTGTAGTCCTGCCAAGTGTTTATATTACCCATGGTTTGATTGTTGTGTTTTGACTGTTTTTGGCTTTTTGACTTCTCCTTTGGATTATCTTGGATGTAGTGTTTGTTGATCGCTTGACCCTGTTTCTGTTCTGGACTACTCTCTCTGCATGCCGTTTTTGTACCTCTGCTCCCCTTGTGTATATTGTGTATATTGTGTATATAGTGTATAAATAAACTCCACAATGAGTTTCACTACGCCGTCCTCACCTCTCCTGCGCATGTGATCCGAACAACCCCAACTTCATGACAAGGTGCTAGTGCACTGTCAAAGTCTTCTGACTTAAAAGGAAATGACAGTTTCAGATCTCATTTGGCTCAAATTCTCTCCTAATCGGTGCTACTCTCCATGCCTTACAATATTTCAATTTATTCCCATTAACATATTAAACACTTTAAAGGTCATAATTTAAGACTTCTACAATAACACATGCTGCAACATAGTTGATTGACAAACATAATTTTCAGTTTATGGATAATTGCACTAAAAATAAACATTTTTTAAATTAACATTTTCCTCCTATTTTAGTGTTATTTTGGAAAGAAGCATCAAGAACTGATGAGAAGACTTCTAAATCCAGGTTTGGGTTTTTTTTTCCAGCAGACAAGCAACACATCAAACTGAACAGCTTCATCCACATCAACAGACAGCAGTTTAGAGAGATACAGTGTAGTGGAAGCAGCCAGTGACGTAGTAATTTCTTATCTTTCTGCTAATATGAAAGACAAATTTTGTTGTTTGTAACCCGGTACCAACTCTTTTAATGTGCTAAAAAAGTGAAATAATCATTTTGAGTGTGTATGAATGTGACCATGGCACATAATGCAAGTGCATATTTATCTTGTGAGACCTTCTGGGCTATGGGGATAGATGAGAATAAAGGCTTCATTTGAGCATGTTGCTGGCATGAGGACACGAAGGAGTCAACCGACTGCTGAAAGCTCGTTTTCAACTCCACTATGACAATCTGGTGAGATCTATGCTTTTTTGTGGGTATACAGTTAGGCCAGCGATCGCTTATTTTTACCAAAATACTCTATGACCATGAACCTGTGTTTTCTTAAGAGAAAAGAAATTAACAAACAGTTTGACTAAACAAATAGGTTTTCAGCCTGTCAGTCATCATTATTCACAGAGTGGCAGGTACCCAGCAGGACAATCCATATTTGTGAACCAGAAAACAAGGAGTCAAGAAATAATAACAAGCCAGAAGTGATAAATATGTATGACAAGACTTTTCAAAGACAATGGGGAAAAACAGAAAGTTGAAATACACCAGTTAATAAGTCAGAATAATGCACACGTGAGCACAATCAGGAAAAAGAAAACAATGATAACAGCAAAGGATAATGATGATAACAACAAAGGGGACATATAACAAAAGGAATTAACACAAACAAGCATCCTGTGTTTCAAACCACATCAAATTCTTCCTGTTTCTTAAATCTCCCAGTCCTTCCCATCTCTCAAAGCTCACAACCTTATGCTAGATAATTTGAAAATGGAAAATAATTATGGGGAAAAAGAAGGCACCCTGGTGTCTTGATCATACCCTCAACTTGAACTAGACTACTCATATATTAGAACATAAATAGACTCAAACTATGCTGGTAGTCTTCCTAATTGGAGAGACTTTTTAACTATAGAAAATGATTTATTATTATTGAAAAGCTATTGGTACTAGAACATTTTTCTCCATGCTAACAGACTGGACACTGATGGACATCAGACAGGACTTAACACAGAGGCAGTCTTCAGGAATTAACAGATTGGACTCCACTTCTTGAGGCAACTCAGGTCTTTTAATGTATGCAGCACAATGATACAAATATCAGTCACACTTCATACAATTTACACAAGCATATCACCACCAAGACACCTTTATACTTTGCACACTATCTGCCTGCCTCAGATTGTCTATATTTACACATTTATACTATGTTTACATTTATACTTTACATATTATTTGTCTACAGCCATGGCCAAAAATTTTGAGAATGACACAAGTATTGCTTCTCACAAACTTTGCTGCTTCAATGTTTTTAGATCTTTTTATCAGATGTTTCTATGGTATACTGAAGTACAATTACAAGCATTTAATAAGTGTCAAAGGCTTTTATTTACAATTACATTAAGTTCATGCAAAGAGTCAATAGTTGCAGTGTTGGCCCTTCTTTTTCAAGACCTCTGCATTTGGCACTGCCATGCTGTCAATCAACTTCTGGGCCAAATCCTGACTGATGGCAGCCCATTCTTGCATAATCAATGTATGGAGTTTGTCAGAATTTGTGGGTTATTGTTTGTCCACCCGCCTCTCGAGAATTGACCACAATTTCTCAATGGGATTAAGGTCTGAGGAGTTTCCTGGCCATGGACACAAAATATTGATGTTTTGTTCCCAGAGTCACTTAGTTATCACTTTTGCCTTATGGCACAGTGGTCCATCCTGCTGGAAAAGGCATTCTTCGTCACCAAACTGTTCTTGGATAGTTGGGAGAAGTTCTCAGAGGTTCAGAAGTTCTCAGAAGTTCTCAGAGGATGTTTTGGTACCATTCTTTATTCATGGCTCTGTTCTTAGGCGAAATTGTGAGTGTGCCCACTCCATTGGCTGAGAAGCAACCCCACACATGAATGGTCTCAGGATGCTTTACTGTTGGCATGACACAGGACTGATGCTAGCGCTCACCTTTTCTTCTCTGGACAATGTTTTTTCTGGATGCTCCAACAATCAGAAAGGGCATTCATCAGAGAAAATGACTGTTCCCCAGTCCTCAGCAGTCCAAACCCTGTACCTTTTGCAGGATATCAGTCTGTCCTTGATGTTTGTCTTGGGGAGAAGTGGCTTCTTTGCTGCCTTTCTTGACACCAGGCCATCCTCCAAAAGTCTTTGCCTCACTGTGCCTGCAGATGCACTCACACATGCCTTCTGCCATTCCTGAGCAAGCTCTGCACTGGTGTTGCCCCGATCCCGCAGCTGAATCAACTTCTTAACCCCTTCTCTTTACGCCATAAGCTGAATGGCGGCTGTATCAAGCTCTTTGACACCCCCAGTAAGTTGCTTATCTCCCTGACCTTCACTTTGCCCCCGCCCCCTGAGCCTTCCTCCTCTCCACCACTGTGTGGCATCTCAACACTTCGAGGCCCGCCTTGCCTATGCCAATTCTTACCCTGCACTCCTGACCTGGTCAACCTTTGTCCTCATTCCATGAGCCTGAAACTGAAAGTGTGGAGGAGAAGGATGGAGAAAATGAAGAGACAGGAAAGGAGATTACTGGCACAGATGATGCAGGGCAGAACCCTGACTTGGTGTTGAATCTGGAGATGGTGTCTTTGGAGTGGGTGGATGAAGAGAAGGAAAAACAAGGAGAGGTGGATGGACTTTGTCGGGTTTAACCCATGGACTGCAATAGCTCCCCTGATGCAGCAGAGGGTGCTCTGAGATCAGCAGCAAAGCCACTCCTTCACAGTTCTTATTCATCTTCCTCTTCCTTCAGCCCTCAGTCTAATGGCTGGACAGTACCCATTTCAAATGGCCCTCCATCCCTTCCACCCCTGCCCCGTCTGGACAATAACAACAGCATGCTGGGAGTTGGCCGAGTGCCTTGGGTGCGGCTCAGTGGCTATCGCGGTCATCGTGCTCCCAGCCGCCCGGCACCTCCTCCCAAACAGAAGGACATCATTTCCTGTCCAGGCTGTTGCCTGGTGGGCTTTAGCTTTCCATCGGTGTGCCTACGTGGAGCCCCGTCTCCTCGCAGAACCCCACCTCTGCGCCCATACAGGAATCTTAATGGGAGAGAAGTGGCAGCTGGCAGGTCAAACAACGGACTGATGTGTCGAGGAGCAAAGGGTCTGGCTTCTCCTACAATGACATGCGAGCCGGGTTTGCCACTTCCAGAGGCACAGACATAGATAGAGTGCCATTTAGAGTGCTAACACAACACAGTGCACATGTGCTAAGCTTGGCGCTATGGCTGTGCCAATAACCACTATGGTTAGTCTATTAGTGCTAATGTGCAGTGAGGCTGTAAGAGATGGTGTGTTGGGATCTTAGGGTGTGTGTGTGTGTATGTGTATGTGTGAGAAAGAACAAGACAGAGAAAGGTGAAGTATTATAGAAAATAAACAGATATACAGTATGGAAAGTCTCCCTGTGGGATCAAAAGTACAATCCTTTGTGATGAATTTGGAGAAGGTGCTATTTTAGCCACATTAAACCTTCAGCTTCATAAGCCACTGTGGTAAAGTTGCCCTAAAACAGACTGTGTGTGTGTGTGTGTGTGTGTGTGTAAGAGAGTGAGAAAGAAAGACAAAGAGTCCATGTACAAATGTGATGGAAGTTCAAGCTTGTTTATTTATAAAAAACACTCATCCAAAACTGAGGCTTAAAAGATATAATAGTGAGAGAATGTGTGTGTGTATGTGTGTGTGTGTGTGTGTGTGTGTGTGTGTGTGTGTGTGTGTGTGTGTGTGTGTGTGTGTG
>JAQMYM010000025.1:364128-383645 GCA_030014255.1 Parauchenoglanis ngamensis
TGACTCAAAGGTAAAGTTTAGCTCAGGGCTCACACTTTATGTGGCCTTCAGACTATTAATACATTAATAATGTTTCTGTTGTAACTTCTGAAATAAACAGCAGATTAACAAACCAACAGACAAGCCTGCTATCTGTTATCTAGCTAACTAAAGATTATTAAATGAAAATGTGTAAAACTTGCTCCACTTGTTACATGCGAAAATGGGGTCTTATTCAGGAGACTTTGTTTTTGGGCTGGAACAGAAAATATATGCACATGTTCACAACTACTGATTATAGTTTCATAGCAGTTCATAGGTACGTGTCAGTTTTTAAAACTAATGGCATTACCAGAAATGGCTTGAAAAAAAGGAAATATTTGCAAGAGAGGCCCAAGAGGGATTTTCACAAGAAAGATCATCGGGATTGAAAGCAAATGGGAGGCAATTTTGAAGCTCTACCCCAAACCACTTTGTATAACTTGATTACAGCGCTCAGGGAAGCAAATATCTGCTACACTTCTTTTTTTTTTTGTCCACGTACCCTCAGGTCACAAAAATATGTACTGTCCTTCAAAAGTTTCAGCGTCAATGTTGTTTCAGATACATCCAGGCCCGAAGCAATATCAACAGTGACTCCCACATTAATTTATTCATTTTACTGTTTAAAATGGGTTAAAGGCAAATGTATACTTCTGCCTCAAACATGCAACGAATCTGCTAATGTGCCCCATCGCAAATATGTAAGTACACATTGCAGCAATGCAGACTGTAACAACTGTGATTGATTCACTTGCTAGCCATGCCTAAGGCCAGTAAGAATGCATGCATTGTTTATAATTGCTATGACGACTACATGAGCTGTAGCAGCCCACGCTACTTTGTCATTTTTGTCTTGTCTGTTTAATGCAAGCTGTGAAAGAGAAATATATTTTTATAACAGAGAAATAAATTGGTGTCTATTTTTGTGCATAGAAAAAAGAAAGTACGTACTGCTCCAACTAAAATTTTGCTTTTGGAATTTTCTTTTTGTGTTGTCTTTAAAATTCATGGAGGTTTTTTGGGCTGCTCGTACTGAATACTGCCGAGTTTCAAACAATTCAGAAATGCTTTCAGTGAGAATTCGCCTGGTTTATAATAATCATTCGAGGTTCATATTTTTCTCAGTAAATTTGTTTCAAAACATTTTGTTCATGTTATTTTCTGTTTATTATTTCAGCAACAAAACACGGAGTTCGCGTTGCTCACTCACTCAGTCCGCCTTCTCTGTGAGGCGTCGATTCTGGAGAGAGATTGTTGATATTTAAACTCAACAGCCAAACAAATGCACACCTTCTTTAAGTGCTCCTTGAGAAGCTCCGCCCAAGGCAACAATGGCACCCCTATCTCCCCATCCTCTTCCCCCTGCCCTGTGATTTGCTGGAATATGCCCCCTGTTATTAATTCGCTGCTATAGTGTTGTAATGAAAAAAGCATTGTGGGATTTTAGGATGCAGAAGCTGTGGAGTTAACTGGGTGTTTCTCAGTGTTAAGGATGCTTCCTTGGTAGAGTGAGTCCTTCCAAGTCAGATCCTTCCGAGGCCTAGGCAAAACCTAGCATTCAAAAAAATATTTGTACAGTCTAGTGAGTGTGCAGGTGTGTGTCTTCTTTTTGAGTTTATTGGCAGCTTGCAAGCTTTATGCATTAGCGCCATCCGCAGGACTGAGTTTTTTTGGGAATACTTTTGGGAATTTGACTGCTTTACATTATTAATTTAAAAAAGAAAGAAGGAATAAAGAAAATGTAATCCTATTGGCAAGACCAGTCATAATTAGAAATGTCAAAACCACTTTAGTCGTGGATTATGTCCCAGGTGCTAATCTCAGCAAGCTATTTAATGTCCACTGACATTTTGCCGCTTTAACTAGATCCGCATTTTTTCTGCATATTCCCTGCACTCCAAAAGTACAAGTCCCCACAATAAAACCATAACCCAGACTATTAATCCTATTAAATGCAGTCATGTTAAAAATATTACGAAATAATATATCTAGGGAGGGTTAAAGGGTCGCCTCAAAGGTGAATCTTTCTAAGGGTGCTTTTCAATGATGTCATATGCTTGTCCGTTCCGATGTATAGGATCCTTTGAATTTTATCAAGGCCAGAGTCCTTTCAGAGAATTTTCTAGAATGCATGTGTGGATCCTCAGCACTGATAAATCACCTGCAATTCTATGCACCCGTCCATGGCTGGACTTTTTCATTGACTGTTTTAGACTCTGTCAAATTGATTGTAGTGTCCAGGGTCAATACAAAAGTGATCCTCCTAACATTTTAATGTTACTTTCCTTTTTTTCCATCGCATCAATGATTGCTGTCACTAATTAGCTAATGTGAAAAAAGTAGGATTTCCAAGCCTTCCAACCTCATGACGCATCAGTCTGGGATAGGTTTTTACTGTGGGGACATGTACGTTTGGAGTGCAGGGAATATACAGAAAAAGGAGGACCTAGCTAACGTTGCAAAATTTGGGTTGGCATTAAATACCCTCCTGAGATGAACTTTCTCTCTTGGTTCTTTCCTTCTTTATTTTTTTAATTTAAACATTCATATTCCCCAAAGTATTCACACTTAATTCTTGCTGATGGCAGTAATGCACTAAGATTGCAAGCTGCCAGTAAACTCAACAGAAGCAGACACATACCTGCACATTCCCTGGACTGTTACATCATGTGTTCTCAGAATGCTAGGAAAGCGTTTGTGCCTAGAAGGATCCAACTTGGTTAACAAAGAAACATTGAGAAACACCCCCTATCGACCATCACATAAATCCCCAGCAGGGACGCTGCATTCTCTCATTTTAAAGAAGAATACAAGTGTTTTGTTTTTTTGTTTTTTTTTAACAGCAAGGTTGTTAGATTAACTTTTCC
Source organism: Parauchenoglanis ngamensis (assembly GCA_030014255.1). Lineage (NCBI taxonomy): Eukaryota > Metazoa > Chordata > Actinopteri > Siluriformes > Auchenoglanididae > Parauchenoglanis > Parauchenoglanis ngamensis. The sequence continues at coordinate 367,017 of JAQMYM010000025.1, forward strand.
ACTCAATTGGAATTACAGTATTGTCTGGGATGTTACTAATAACAATTCCCTAACAACATGGTGGAAAAAAATGTAAAATTATTTAAGCAACTTGAATTATGTTTTCCAGATGTACCACTGCTCATATTGTGGGAAGAGTTTTACTACAAGTAGTAATCTCAAAAATCACCAGTGTATCCACACAGGACAGAAGCCATATGACTGCTTACTGTGTGGGAAGAGTTTTTCTCATCAGAGTACTCTCCAAAGGCATGAGCGCATTCACACCGGAGAGAAACCGTATCGCTGTCGACAGTGTGGGCAGAGTTTTACTCATCAGAGTACTCTCCAGCGACACGAGCGAGTTCACACAGGAGTCAAGCTGTATCACTGTGGACAGTGTGGGAAGAGGTTTACTCATCGGAGTACTCTCCAACGGCATGAACGCATTCACACGGGGGAGAGGCCATATCACTGTGGACAGTGTGGGAAGAGTTTCACTCATCAGAGTACTCTCCAACGGCATGAGCGCATTCACACGGGGGAGAGGCCATATCACTGCTCACAATGTGAGAAGAGTTTTACTCAGCAGAGTCATCTCCAGCAGCACGAACTTATCCACATAGGAGTGAAGCCGTATAATTGTGGACAGTGTGGAAAGAGTTTTACTCTTCAGTGTAATCTCCAACGGCATGAGCGAATTCACACAGGAGAGAAGCCGTATTACTGCTGTCAGTGTGGGAAGAGTTTTACTCATCAGAGTACTCACCAACGGCATGAGCGCATTCACACAGGAGAGAAGCCATATTACTGCTCACAGTGTGGGAAGAGTTTTACTCAGCAGAGTCATCTCCAGCGACATGAGCGCATTCACACAGGAGATTAGCCGCATTACTGGCATGGTATGTAGTATTTTGTTGCCTGGAACTGTACTGCTTACTGTCCATGTTTAAGCAATATTTATGATTTTGTGTCATTTTCCTGGTTTCACCTGAACGCTACGATACCAAGCATGCAATACACCAATACGTATTTAACCAGCGGGAGTCCCTACTGTAATGGACCAGTCTGAACCTCTGAGTGAGACACATTACTATGACATTTCTTTTTTATGTTAGCAAACAGAACAGAACCAAAAAACAGAGACCTAGTATTTTATAGTTGTGAGGAAAATTGTGCCTTCAGGGGGAATGAAACAAAGATGGACCTTTCATGACCGATGGAGCTGTCTTATGAGAGCAGATGGACCCGCGAGTGGAGAAGCAAAGTCAAGCGGCTGTTAAGCATTTATATGATGCAAGAACAGCTCTTGCATCAACTGGCTGAGCTGATTTTGAAATTTGCTAAATCATCAATGGAAAGTAAAAAAGAAACACAACAGGGGACTGTGTATCATGTAATGCTGAGGTGTTGCACCATGTATGGGTTTTTTTCCCTTGCTTGCTCATAATTATAAAAGAAGAAGAAGAGGAATGCCACTTGTGTAGCGCAGAACAAGGGGCTAGTTGCTGTGGCTCATCATTGGGCATTCCTACTGCCTTTTCAGCTTAGTATTGAGCATGGCTCTTGCTAAGAGCATAGCTTTTGATTTATTAGACTTGAATCATATATCTATTTAACTCCAAAGAGGAGTGCCCTGCTTTTGTTACTTGCTATTTTGCTATTTTTATTATTGTAAGATTTTAAGATATTTTTATTTTCTTAATAAATTGAAGCTTCACTTGAGCTGATTCAACAAAAGGCACAATCCTGTGTCAGAACTGATTTTATTCACTAGCCTGTCTAACACTAACCGGAGTTCATGCTGCAGGGCTTATGGTAAGGGTGCCACTCCTCCTTATTTTCTGTACTCTACCTATTGTATATAGAAGTACGAACTTCACTGGCAACATAGTGATGGGAAAAAGAAGCCTTGGGTAGCTGTTGAGGCTTATTCCTGAAGGTGTCACAAAAAGAATCAAACTTTGAGGCTAGAAAACAGTCAGCACTGTAAAATCTAGTGACTCGTAAATGCAGAAGGAAGGATGGGAAGGGAAGATGTATATTAATTTGTCATTTTGTTTCTCAATGTATTCTGTGCATCAGATTGTGTGATGATCATTAAACATTAATTTGTGGGAATGTTGCATATTAAAATATAAAAAATGTGTGTGACTGTTGCTTACCAGTAGATAATTCATAATCCTAAGGCATTTCTTGTGAAAGCAGAATGGTGTAACCAATTAGGTGAAAGAATTAAATAGGCTAGGTGTTCAAGGCACTGTAGTAAAGGGAAAAAATGATTTCAATTAGTGATGTGCTTGTGATACATGGAAGTCCAGTGAAGCTGTTTATGCCTGCTATTTATTTTAAAATAGTATTTGTTCTTGGGGATAAAGAAGACAACAAACCTGAAAATAATATTATGTAATGGAGGTAATTCTAGGGCGATGGACACAATGGACCTGATTGATCCATCCTGATGTCCTACTTCTGGTTGGAGTTATCACTTAAAACCACTTGATCCTGCTGAGGATGGCCCCATAGGAACTGCCTGAACAAACACCTAAAAACTGTGAGGATGGCTTGGACTGCTGTGGACATTTGTGGTACTGCTACAGTGGCGTAGTTAAATACAAGTACAGTAAAATAACCAAGTACAGTTAAATAACCAAGAAAAGTCTTGCACTCAAATCTCTCTTACTGAATCAGCTGAAACAGTTCAGAATTTCTGTAAAAAAAATATTGAATTATGTAGCTCCCCACTGTATTTTTTGACCATATAACAGTTACAGAAGCATTGTAATAACCTTATCTCCTGTCACCCAAATGAGGATGGGATCCCTTTTGAGTCTGGTTCCACTCAAGGTTTCTTCTTTGTGTTGTCTCAGGAAGTTTTTCCTTGCCACCGTCACCACAGTCTTGTTCATTAGGGGGATGAATAAATTTATCGATTCGTAAGTTTATATTCATTATTTATATACTTCTGTGGAGCTGCTTTGACAATGTCTGTTCTTAAAGAGCTATACAAATAAAATGTCTGTACTCTGCAGCAGTCCCTGTAATTCAACCCTCTGTAACCAGTAGAATTTTAGAACACTGCAGCATTTCACTGAGAATAACAAAGAAATTCCTTTCATTTTGTCATTCTGTAAAAACAAATGATTAGTAACATCTAACCCTACACCCTAAAGTTCATTTCTATTGCCATGTCCAGTTTGGACTTCAGTTATGAACAATACTGCAGACTTATTTATTACACTTTATATGTTCTTCATGAGATTAGGTAGTATTTATTATACATTTGGATAAATAATTAAATACTGAATTCTCAAACTCTACTAAAGCACTATGCTAATAACAAATCAGCTGAGAAGTTCATGATTTAGCCAGGAAGATAAATCAAAAGGATTTCCCTGGCTCTCTGTCCCCCTCCCCCTCCCTTTATTTCACACATTCACACCAAAAGCAAAGAGAAAGCAATTAAATGTGTCATATGTTCTTTATCTTAGTCAGATCAATTTGTGATTGATTATGCAGATGCTAGCTAGGAACCACTACATAGTTGACTATTTAGAGATAAACAGGAAGATCCCCGGGGCAGAAGAGCGGGCTGTTGGCTGGGAGCAACGTACAAACACCTGGGAGCTTGTCGAGGCATTGGAGACGGCTCTGTCGATGCTGGAGATGTCCCACCTTCGGCCCTAACTTTTTCTCGCTGGCATTGAACCCATCTCCCCAGTGGCTTCAACCCTGCCATATTGGCCGACTCCCCGCCTGGGAGGACTTTGACTAGCACCCTTGGGGAGAGATGTGCTGATCCCAATGGAGCCAGACCGGCTGGCCTCCCCGAGAGCCTGGATGGCTGCATGTACTGTCCACGATGAGCCAGCCCCAGGGACACCCACCACCATGCTACACTTGGTGGTACAGCCCGTCACAGTACTCCTGGACACCGGCATCACCCTAGTGTGGCTGACAGCGCTGCCGGCCACCTCCCGACCAGAAGACCGGTTATTCGTCACGTGCATCCATCCATGGGGATGTCCGGGAGGTGCCAGCCGCCGAAGTCTGTCTGGAGCACCGGAGAGGTGAGTGGGCCGTGACCACCAGGCTAATTCCATCTCTCACTGTCCCCCTTGTCGTCGGTTGAGTTTGGACGGGCCTCCAGGGAGAACTCCGGGATGACACGGAGGAAAAGAGACCTCCATGCCGCAAGATACACTGCCCTGCCGCAGGTCCCCCAGTGTGACAGCCGGCAGGTCGGCCGGGAGGGAAACTTAGGCCAGGACCAAAAGGAGGATGTGTGGCTAAAACACTGCTGGGCAAATGTGCTTTGGGTTCAAGAAGGAAGAGGTCCCCGCTGTGTGGCAGCTCCCCGTGACCTACTTCTTCATGCATGGAGGCCTGTTATACTATCACTTCCAACAAAGAGGGGACCCATGTAACCTCTTCATCACCCCCCAAACCAAGACCGCAGCTGTCATGCACCTGGCCCACACCCACCCGTTGGGGGGGCCATCTGGGACCAAAGAATACATTGGAGAAAATCAGGGACCGGTTCCACTGGTCAGGGTTGGTAGCGGAAATGCAGCGCTTCTGCCAAGCATGCCCGGAGTGCCAGTGGGAATGCAAGTGGGAATGGACCTGGTGGGGCCACTGCTAAAGTTTGCCCACGGCCATGAGTACATCCTCATCATTGTGGATTACACCACCCGATACCCTGAAGCTGTCTCCCTCAATAAGGCGACATCACCCAACATAGCCCATAAGCTCATCATGTTGTTCAGCTGCATGGGTATCCTGAAGGATATACTCACCGATCAGGGCACCACGTTTGTCTCATGGCAGATGCGAGATCTCTGCTGGCTGCTGCATGTTCAATACCGCCGCACATCTGTATACCACCCGCAGACCGACAGCCTGGTGGAGAGTTTTAACCAGACTCTGAAACGCATGCTTCACTGGGTCGTCAAAGGCGAGGAGTGGAACTGGGACCTGCTCCTCCCATATGTGGTGTTTGCCATCTGTGAAACGCCGCAAGCCTTGATTGGATTTACTCCATTCGTGTTGCTATTCGGACAGCGGCCCAGGAGGATGCTGGATGTCGCTAAAGAAGCCTGGAACGCCCAACCCTTTCCATTCTGCTCCATGGTCGAGAATGTGGGCGAAATTCAGGCGCACTGTGATATCTGTGGCTATGCCACCTCGCCGTCCTCTACTAGCAAGCACTCCTCCCCACCCAAGGCATTTCCCCAAGGCAACTGGGGAATCCTAGCGACATGTCAGCCCAGGGTAATGAGCGGGGTGGGGTTGGGTAACCCGGCATGGCTGGAAAGGAACTTCCAGCAGTGGAGCATAAAAAGGAAACAGCAGAAATGGATAGCGAGTGAGTTACGAGGCTAATGTAAAGTTTGTCTCCCTTTTGTTTTCCTCATAGATTCTCCATGAGGCTCACTGCAATTGATGCGCAGCTGCTCGACACTCTTCCCATGAAGGATTTTGTCTAGCCACTGGAATCTGAACCCAGAAGTAAGCTGCACTGCCCTGGAGCACTTCATCTCGCAAGAACGTTTGGGAAATTTTGTCACTTATTTCTTTCTCGTTTTGCACCTTCTAAAAGAAAAAATAAAATAAAAGACTGCCACTTTTGACACACAACAGTTCTCTGCCTCCTAGCTCTGTTTTTTGCTTGTCATCTGTTGTGCTCACTTACAATATGTTCATTGAAAATTGAGAACCTACAAAAGGAAATTAAAGCTTTTTATAACTTCAAACTTCAAAGTTATGTTTTTATACAAACTACTAAAATAGATTAAATGTACATTTACATCTCATGCTAGGTAAAGTTTGACCTGTGCTAAACAGAACTAATCTGTTCAGTAGCATTTTAGATGGAAAGCTAACATTATTTCTGATAACTTCTGCTTCTAACATATTTTAGCAGAAAGTGGGACCTTGAGCTGTATACCTAGTAATGTATCATGTTAAATTTGACTTAAATGGCATTGCCATTCTCTACATCTTGGCTTAATTAATTATTATTAGATTTAAGTTTAAGGCTAACTGCTAATTAGCTGCATGCTAGCTGTCATCATTAGACTGTTTAACTTGATTGCATGTCTTTTTAAGGATTTTAAACTATAACGAAGGGAGGGTTCATGATCAGGATTGAGAGAGTGGAGTTACCAGAGGGCAAAATAGCAGCTATACAGGATCACTACAAGTACTTTGGTATCCTATGGGCCAATGGAAATCAGGATGAGCTTACAAGGAGATCAGCCACAGCCAAATAACTCCAAAGAGTCACATAGGTGCTAAGAAGCCGGCTCAATGGTAGGAATAATATCCAAGCATTCGACATGTCACGCCGATGACTCTCGATCTGTCATCAGATTCCCAGCTGGAATAGTGAGCTGGCCACACAAGGAAATAGATGCCATTGATGTGAAGACACATAAACTCCTCACAATGCGGGAAGGGTTCCATCTGAAGTCCAGCTCCCTGAGACTCTACGAACAATGGACAGAATGGGGACGAGGATTAGTGAGCATCATAGCACCTATTCTGAACGAAACAAGAAACATCCGTGAATACATCAAGACAGATGTTGAGGAGGAGGATGAGAAAGCAACGTGGAAGACCAAGCCCTTCATAGAATGTACCACCGGCAGCTAGAGGAAGTGGCTGATATCAGGAAATCCTACCAGTGGCTAGAAAAAGCAGGCCTGTAGGACAGCACAAAGGATCTGATCATGGCACCACAAGAACAGGCCCTCCAAAATATGTTGTCAACAATTTAATTGCAGGAACACTGTTAACCCTTTCATGCATGCTCGTCACTACAGCAGTACAGTGAACTCAATTCAATAGCCATTTTCTTGAACATGCATGGGTTTCAGTTTTACTGCATATCAGCCATTATAGTAGACACTATTATATATATTTATTTATATATTATATATATATATATAATTTATATATGATAAAAATTGAAAAACAAAATATTGGACTTTTTTTAAAGATTATTTCTGATGCTGCAGCACAATATTTGAAGACTGACTGAAGGCCATATTGCTGGAAAGCCCAGAAAATATAGAGGTGTAAAGAAGGATGTATTCAAATCACACATTAGGTACCAAGGTAGATGACACAATTGTTTTATGTGATTAATGAATGAACTTTAAATATTGCCCGAGTAGAGATACTATCAAGAAATGTCCAGGAATGAGCTGCAAATATATTGTGATTACAGAAAATTCCAATCAGATGTTGATGTTCAATAATCATTTATCTTTATTTTTTTTTAATTTTTGTAAATGCATTTGCATGAGAATATGGATAATAGTATGTATGCTGTATTCACAATAAATTCATTTACTTCCCTTAAGGAGCTCCTTGAAATTGATAACCTAATTTGTATTTCAGTTCTCTTGTATTTCAATTATTTTGTACTTGCAGGTGGAAAAATATGTTACATATACAATGGTCATGTAAGTCCTATGTAAATTCAAAGTAATGTGGTAAAATGGTAATCCAGCTTCACTAGTGTAGCCGGTGGGGAAGTTATCCCTCCGAAATCCCCACGGCCAACCCCAAGTTCTGTCACTCTGCGTTGTGTTTTTAATTGTTTATACTTATTTGCGTGTGATGCGCTGAAGGAGAAAGAGAGGAGCCCAGCCTTTTTAATTCACACTGCGACGCAGTCCTCTTTATTCCCCTGCTCTCCTGCTGCTCTCCTCAGGTAACACCAGCCGAGAGAGCGAGTAAAAGAGAACATACACACACAAAACAATAACCGGAACATTAATAATAAAATACAACAGTATAAAATAAAATAATTTAAAAGTAATTTAAAATAAAATACAAAAGTTTTAGCACCCGCCAACTCTCACCTGCTCTCCTCAGGTAACACCAGCCGAGAGAGGGAGAGAGGCGGGGCTTACTGGCTTTTGTATGGGGCCAGGGGGATTATGGGTAAATAAAACAAAATAAAAGACTACATAATCAAATAAAAGTAACCCCAATTATTTAACTGAAACAAACAGAATTTGTGTAATTATACACACATATTTACCCTGTTACATTGGGATTAATAACTTTTATAACCTTTTATTGAAGGAGTGCGATTCAACAGTAACCTACCTCCAGCCATGCTGGAAAAGGCTTTGACTGGAACACATGCGCACGTACCTATGTCATCACGTTGAGTGCTTCCACACACACACAGACTCAAAACATACAGGCAGGAGTTTAAATTTCATAACAAAAGATTCAATTTATAAAAAAAAGGTGTTTTGGTGAAATTCAGGATCCCCAGGATACACAATACTGAGCCACATTATGAGTGGTCGTTATGAAATTCACACAAGTTGGATCAGTCTGTAATTTCAGGTTTTTACTTTGATTTTCAGTGTGATTTTGTTTCCAACCTTTAGTGGGTTAATGATTTTGGTTTTCATTGACCATTCTTACATCATTTTGTTCTCAATGAATTACACAATGAATGTAATTTAAGATTCTCAACTTCAATATTACTTTCATTGAGATCTGCTGTGCGATTTAAGTGTGCCCCTTGATTTTTTTTGAGCAGCATATTTTGTCAAATCATATTTTAACTATGAAATGCTTACAAAAATTTCACAACCTGGCATGCTGATGTATTTCAAGAGCTGATGACCATTGGGATGGACATTAAACTTAAAAGAAATACTGTGCCTTACAACTCTGCAGTATATTCAAGTTAACTTTAACTTTATACCATCACTTGGTAAGGTTAAGATCATATTCAGTACAAATTGATTAGGCTTCCATCTACAGAAATTAGTATTTAAAAGAAGAAAAAGGTGCTTATTCCTCCTACCAAGTTGGTGAGCCATGCCTGTCTTGTGTGATGGCTGAAGCTCTCTCAGATCAAGTTACAGGTCATGACTTCATTATGATTGGATAATCAGGGACCAATCAGTGACCAAGCATTCAAATTATAAACATTTTTATCGTTTTAAATAAAAAAGATATCATGTCCATCTTTTGGGGTCTGAAGGGATTCAGAATGTGAGTCAGAAACAAAGCCTTTGGTTATTAGTTTAGCTAGACATACTCACTTGCCACTCTCAGTCCTTGGAAATGCTCCAAAGCATTGTTGAGCAAATTTTACAGCTTTTTGCTCTAGCTTGTTTATGGTGTCTAGTGCATTTCAGGCATCTGCTAGATTGTTAGCTTGTTCAGGCATTTTCAGCCACAATAGCGGTGTTTGTTTTGTTTTTGAAAGATGTGATCTTGCCTCTAACACTAGTAGCAAACTGTTTATTTTGTGAGTCAGTAAGTACTCAAATCCTCTTCCATCATGCAAATTTCTGAAGCGAAGGATGCAATAGCTTCTAGCACAATTCACGCATTCGTGTCCTCCACAGACATTTTCAGGGTGGTTAGATCAGCTTTCTTAGATTTTGGTGATTTCATTGGTGTGCAAAAGGCCAATTTCATATTCCATTTTTAACACAATGGCTTATGATTGCACCTAAATTAAACTGAAACATGTTTTGTTTGCAGGAGTGGCTGGTGTATGCTACTGAGGCACAGTGGAACCAGATGTCCCTCAGGTCCCATTTCTGACCATGACTTTCCTTATTCTAGTATGGCACAACCCTACATGTACCTACTGTAAGCATTATCTCCTTTAATTACTCTATATAAGCATTACATTTTTACTTTGAACCTCAAGTGTGAAGTGTTTATTCATTCATCCATACAAAATGGAAAAATGAAATGCAACATTTTAATCATGTTTTTATAGGTGGATCACTGATCAAATATAGCCTACAGATGATGGATGGCAAAAGCACAACATGCCAGTAAAGCCACTGTTTTTTATGTGGGGAGAGCAAACTTGAAAGTGGGTGGATATGGTGAACATTTTATTGGAAGCAGGGCACAGCCTTCATCAAAACAACAATACATGATTCAGACATTCTTAATGATGTCATATGCTGAGTTGTGATTTTTTTATTGTTCAAATATTAATTGCTGTCTGCCTTGGGGAATTGGAGCAATAAATAATAACATTACTCACAAATTATTTGTTTCACCAAGAACCAATTACAATAACTGCATGCATCTTCTACCAGTTCTACCATTGTGGTTAAATAATCATGAAAATTGAATTAATTATTTACAATAATTAATTAAAAAATAAAGACAAAAGACATTCTTGTCCTCTTTTACTTTTATTTATTTATCAGTCATGTTTCATAATTTGCTTACATCTATGACAACAAATGGCATCAACACATTCCTAAGAATGTTAAGAAATAAGGTCCATCAAATTTGCCAATGATTTCAGGTTTATCTCAGATTATCAAATACACCAACACTAAATAAAACATAAAAGAATCCCAGCAGCACACCCAGCTGTCTGGGTTAGTTACACATGAGAAAACTAACATCAGTTTTTTAGTATTTCATCCTGGTCTTATATGAATGAAAACAATTATTCATGTATGCCAAACTTGACACATTCTGCTTATATCATCACTATTACTAGGTTCAGTATTTTGGATTACAGCACTATCCCTGCCTCTAAAATCTCAGACTAGCAAGTTCTGAAAGTAATATAACTGACCCTGAGTTGCCAACTATCTTAAGAGAGCTAAAATATTACACACACTTCGAGTGATCTGAAAGTGACTAGAGCACTACAGAAAGGATGCAGTTCAAAATGGTGCTAAAGACTTAGAGATCACAATTCCCTCTAGTGTTATTCTCAACTGCAGTATTATTTTCCTTCTCCTTGTGAAACACCACTCCATCTGGCTGCTTTCTCCATTTCACAGTCATGTTCACAGCCACTCCATGATCTATTAGTTTCTGTTTGATCTGATGAAACAAAACCTATGATTTTACTTACTGAATAATGTAGTATAGAGAATTTTATTGTGTGATTTGTGAAAATTCTTCGTAAGATGTATTATCATTAGAATAGTCTGTTCATGTCATAGTTTCAAGATGACTCGGGTCTGGCTGCAGTAATGAGGTGGTACTGAGTGAAGATGAAACCTACCTTCTCCAAGATGGCCACCATTACTGCAGGATCGTTCACATCCTGACTGGACTTGACCTTCACTCTTATAATCTGCTGTTGTTTTGGGAATACTGGAAGCAGAAATACATATGCATATAGAAACAAATACATTTCATTCAAAAAGCAACTTAATTAGCTTAAATATGAGACTGATTTTAATTTCAACTCACAGTAACAGAAGAAAGGCATTATGTCTGAGCATTGTGCTTGACCAGCCAGACCACCATATAAATAGCCACAACTTTTATTCATCAAGTAATCATCAGCGTTTCCTCCCCGCCACGTAATGATGGACACGTTGGTGGTCTGGTCTGACCATTTCCAGGGGTCTCTGCTGAGGCCAAACCAAGTCCCACTCCTATTGTTCTTTCCCCCTACAACTGAGTTTTCTGTTGCGTTTCTCGCACTGGCCAGGTCTGTGTACTGCTGCCTACAGTAGCTCTGAGCATCATACCATGTCTTAAGCTCAGAGATTAAAATGTAGCTGTCAGAGCCAGTCTTACTGCCTGTGAGAATAAAAAAAACACATGATTAAAACTAACTAATGTGAATATTCAATTTTGGTACTGTATATTATCACCTAGATAATCAGCAGGAAAAAAATACAAGGTGAAAAATAAATTCATCACAAACCTGGCATTTCTTTAGACAAAGCATTAATTGTTGGAGACCAATACTCATTTTGATAATCTGGCAGACCCAAGAATCAGTAGCAGTTAGGATGTAATAGGACTCACTCATTTTGGTGTTCACACCTGATTTTATACTAATATTTGGATTAAATATAGAAAATAGCTTCAGATTAAATAAAATATGAATATATCTCAGATCACTATCCCTTATCATTTTAAAATATTTCCTAATGATAAATATATGTCCCTTGCCATGATACTGTGTCAAAGGTACATACATGTCTGAGTTATTAATTTTGATTGGATCACCATTAGACCCCAATACACATGATCAGGCAACTGAATGCTTAGAGTCAATGTTTCACTATACTGTAGATAATGTGGCTCCATTTAGAAGAAAAATAATTAGGGAGAAAAAATATCACTCTGTTATAATGATCACACACGCACCCTAAAGCAGACCACTCCAAAAACTAGAATATACAAAATTAGTAGTGTGGTGTATTAAAAAGTCAAACAGGGGACAAAAAGTTATAAAAATCTAACATAAGTATTAAAAATCATAAGCAACATAAGTAAAAAGATGATAAGTATTAAAAATCATAATGGAATAACATTATTACAGCTGAACACATTATCTTCAGACATACACCCAAGAGGAGAAAAAATCAAATCAGACAAAATGGGAAATTGCTGATGGTCAGGAGACAAAAACAGGAAGGTAAGCAACAGGTTAAGTTACGGTAAACTAGGGAATAAGAAATCAGATGCAAGAGGCCCAGTGCAGACTATTCCCCAAAATCACAGTAGGAGAATCTCCTGAACTATAGAAAAGCTCTTAGTGCTGCTATAGTAATACTATCAGTTTAGTCTGATGCCATTTACATTCTAAAGGAATGTTTGAGATGGTTGCAAATGCAAGTGAGCGCTTGAGAAAGAAACATCTCCCTGACATCAAATCTCTCCCAAGATGGCAGAGAAAAAGGGCTTGTGAAAATAAATTCAAGATAATATAAACTAATTAATGAAACATTCAATGTTATGTTAATTGTAAACTTAGGAATACCAGAGGGAAAACCTCTGACACTACAGAGAACTAACCAGAAAATAAAAGCTTATTTCTCTTTCATTTTTTTATGTAAAGGAACTTACAAACTAAAGAGGCTGGCTAGGTCAATTAAGCTAAGACTAAAAGCTAGAGTACAGCTCTTGTTTCGTAATACCTGAAATACCGGCCAAGTCTTTGACTCTGAAATAAAGACTGAGTGCATGAAAGCCTTCACGTTGCTCTTAATTTGACAGGTGTGGCTTGTTGCTTATAATTATTTCAGAGCAGTCCTGTACCTCTTTCTGGTGGCCAAAGGTGGCCTAGCTGGTGATACAGCCCCAGGCTGGACTGCTACAAATTGAGCAGCACCTCCTGAAAAGGAGACTGAAAGGAGAATGCCCTTTAACAAACAACTTAAAGAGGCTGCACTACAAGCCTGGAAAAGCATCTCGAAAGAAGAATGCATTGGTTTGGGGATAGCAGTGGATTGCCAAGCTGATACAGCTATTACAAGAGAGGGATATGCAACAAAATATCCCTTAAAATAAAGTGTTATTTTCTTTAATGTACTGTAAGGCTATATGTTCCTATACTTTTGCTTACCTAAAAATTGGGTGGTCTGCCACCAAAAGTGCCGTTATCTAAGTTGCTTAACACATCTAGATGTAAATATCAGAAAATGAAAGCTGAAATTATGATCTATCATAGCATATTCATATTTTTTATTTCAAACACAAATGTCTTCAATGTATAGCAAAAACAAATAATTGACCTTGTCGTTCCAGTACTTTCAGAGGGGACTGTAAATTTAATAACATGTTTCTCACCATCAAAGCACACAAAGGGCATCATCCATGCACATGGTGCATCGAACCACAACCATCTGTTCATGCCAACGCACTGTTCATCCGCTATCCAATTATTCGGCTCTCCATTATGCCAGGATGTAAAACTTCCCAGCGTCTCGTTTCCAAAGGACCAGTGCCAGCTGTTGATGTTAGTGTACAGTCCAATCCAAGCAGTGGAACTGAACTGTTGCGCCTGTACTACATTCTGAAGTTTGACGATGTTGTTATTGGTGTCGATGGTAGCCAGGTCAGTGTATGTGGCTCGGCAGTAAGCCTGAGCATCGCTCCATGTTTTCCCCTGCTGGACCAGATAGTACTTACGAGGGATAGGCAGGACGAGGGGACGGACTCCTGTCGAAGTTTTAAAATTTAGTTAATTTTTTTGTCTGTGTATATAAAATGCATAACGATGCAACTATCTACATGTGATAATGTATCTCCATATCCTTACTCTCAGCATATGTATTTGAGTTTTTATTTATATTTATATTATTCAAACAACATAGAAAATGTGTAATTTTCCTTGAAAATTAGTTTTCACCATTTTAAAGTGCACTATGTTGAGGACAGACAAACACACACACACACACACACACACACACACACACACACACACACACCTATTTTCTCTCACCTGTGAAAAGCAGGAGTACAAGCAAACATTGTACCATCACTGATGTAATGCTGTAGAACTCACTAAGATATAAGGAATGTGATTAACATCCAATCGATAGAGAGCCGACATAAACATCACTAATTGCAAACACTTTACAACACAAGAACACATTTGAAGTTAAACATAAAAAGACACCCATTTTCACTAACAAAATTTAAAAAGCTTCAAAATATTTATCAATATTTAACCTGAGTTTCAATAGAGGCCATATCAACATGCATTTTACTCCTGGTTTGATGCACCCAGATGTTGAGAAAGGAAATGAAGGACACACTGGAGATACTGAGGGCTCATTTCACTGCAGCTTCAACTGCAACTTATAATAATAATAATAATAATAATAATAATAATAATAATTCAGCATGCATTACATTTACACTAAGCTATCTCTGAATAAAGTTACACAATAAATGAATTTTGAGTTTTTACTATGGAAAGTAATTTTTTTTACTGTTTAAAGTTTTTTTCAGTTTGTTATATGACAGTCTTTAACAGTAACATTACTGTATTTACTGAAAGTTAATATACAATGCAATATACAATAATATGCAATACAAATGCTTTATTTTAATAAAAATTTATTCTTAAACATGTTTGACATCTATAGCTTTGAGGTAGTTAAATATGTTTTTTAAAATATTATATTATCTTTAGTACAGTTCTGTAATTTTTTTTAATGTAAATACTTAAATTGACTATAAAACCTTTATTTAAAAACAAATCAATAAAAGAAATAAAATAAATCAGATAAAAATGCCTTTGCCATCGATTTAAATACCTCTAGCAATTTTAGTAACACTGTTTACATAAATACATGCAGTAAAGCTAGCTATGCTATATGAAATATTTGCTCTTATTAGGTAGTAGGAAATAACTAAGTATAGTGTGTTATAGAGTATAACTGTGAAGTGTGTTTGAAAAATATTTAAAAATTAATAAAAAATACCTGTAATCTGAAAGAAGCGGATGATCTGTCTTGCAGCACTTACACACCTCACTGTCCTTCTCCTCAGTATCTGAATGACTGAGGTGGATATTTGTGTTCCATCAGACTAAACTTATTCAAACTACTTGTGTGTATTTTCCTGCTGTCCAAGCAGTCCTACTGAAACTCAAAGTGGATGGAAATTGCAATTGATCACACCAAGCAAGAAGGTGAGACGACTGGGCCCTGCAGCTGAAAAATAAAGTTTGTCAAACAGTCCCGAAACCTCCAAAGAATATATAAGATAACCAAGCACAGAGAAGCCAGAGGCCATTGGGTCCATCACTGACACTTTGACAGAGGCAGGCGCTGTTATCTGTCATGCTGTTATCAAAATACAAAATATAAAAATCCCCAACAATCATTTGTCTGGACTATTGTAGAAATTCAGAATAAAGGTCTGCTTTACCATAAATAGCATAGTTGTAGAGATGGGCTTGATTAAAATTTAGAACAGCAGAACATGCCATACAGAGAATTACAGTGTATACAATTATATGTTTGTGCCAGCATATATGATGTTCAACATTTAAAAGGTGCTTCAGATAAGTTTCATGCAAAACAGTGGTGTCTCTGGCACAGAAAACATGGTGGAAATACACTATCTATGGGCAGCATCCAACTCGTCAATGAAACTACACACACACCTACTTGCTTAATGAATCCAAACACACACACACACATACACACACAAAAACCCATAAATCAACATATTTGAATTAAGATCTGAATTTCCAAGAGCAAAAATATGTTTAACAACAACTTAACAGGTAAATTATGGCAGGATATTTACATCTGCAAACTTAATTTATTGTAGTGACAATGCCATTATATCAATGGAAAAGATACAAAAAGCCATAATTACCTTTTAGAGTGTAAAAATGCAGACTCCCCAGTAACTTTTACTGCTTGAAAAGTCTGTATACCGTCTGTATACTGAGACTGCATATAGACGAGAGGTGGAACAGCTGGCCTTCTGGTGTGATCAGAACAACCTGGAGCTGAATATGCTCAAAACTGTGGAGATGACCGTGGACTTCAGGAGAAGCCCCCCAGCATTGCCCCCCCCTCACATTACTTAACACCGGTGTGTCTGCTGTGGAAATCTTCAGGTTTCTGGGATCCACAGTCTCCCAAGGACCTGAAGTGGGCACCAAACATAGACACAATTGTCAAAAAGGCCCAGCAAAGGTTGTACTTCCTGCGCCAGCATCACACAGCATCAGTCAATATACTTGTGCAATAAACTAGTCAACAACAATCATCCACTGTACCTAACTGGATCCTTTGTGTATATAAAGTAACTTACTTTATGACCACTATTGTTTACTGTACGTCTCAAATGCATTAAGAAGGCAAGAAATTCCACTAATAAGCTTTTAACGAGGCGCACCTGTTCACT
>JAQMYM010000025.1:383745-398331 GCA_030014255.1 Parauchenoglanis ngamensis
TCAGCTACCTGAGTGTGTGAAGCAGAGAAGTGCTCATTTCCATGACAGAGGAGAACCTCTTAACAGCTGCTAATGTATCTATTAATTTGAGAGGGAGTCATTTGGATTTGATTTAGAGGCCACTATCCTATGTACTGGTTCGACTTCATGTCTTGTTCATGTCTTTATGTTATCAGCTGCAAGTTACAGAAGAACATCCAGATTAAAATACCTTTTTGCCCCAGGGCTCGACTACATCAAAAGTCACCTCACTTTCGATTTGGATGAAGATACCAACGCGAGCACCAGTCACGCCAGTGAAGATGAATCTTTGCATCCGTGACATCAGCAATCTCACACACTGGAGAGCTGGATCAGTACCTTTCATGTCCGGCCTCAGGAGGTATGAATCTTTGGCATTCTTTACCTCAAAGCTAGAAGTTGTCAGTCCGGATCACCTCGAGTCTCCCAGCAGCTGCAGCATGTCAAAGACTCATGTGTGAGACCTCAGTGTGAGACCTATCCTCCTATCCTTCCTCAGTCAGATTTGTTCCTCTCAGCTCTCTGGTATTTGAAAGCCACTGAACCCTTCTAAAAATGACAGAAATCTCTACCTCAACCTTTCTCCTGTGACACCTTAACCTCTCTAAAACCTTTGGACTTCTTTGAAGGACAAATACTAACTTATATGATACCCAAAAGGAACTCTAATTGTATCCCACAATCTATTAAATCTTCATGTGCTTCCCTCAAATTCTCAAATGCCCAGTTTCTTCCTAGCAATTCTCCCCAGTACGCATATGGCCATTCTTTGCTCACCTCTGATAAGTTCACTATTTCAGTTAAACCTCTTAGCAACTGGTTTTTCTTTTCTGCTGTCAAATATATCTCCTTTTTACAATTTTTCATACTCCCTTTCTTTCCAGAAATGTGTTTTGATACCTCTGGTCTCCTGCAACACTCCTTTTGATATCCCTGTCCTTTCTGTACCTCCAGTCACAACCTGGCCAAAGAAGGCCTGCCACAATATAACATACTGTTTAAGCTTTTGCAATATTTACTTGGCCAAAGAGTTGGGGTTCTACACATCTTCCAAGATCTTTCTGCTCTCCCACTCTTATTCAAGAAGCTCTCTTTTTATAATCCATATTCACACTTTCAACTCACCAATTTGATTGCCCTTCCAGTCACTTACTCCTTCTAAGCAAGAATATAAATGATCTGACAAATCTACAACCTCTACTGACAATGGCCATTTTTCAACATCTTTTGCAAAATGGGACACAGATTTTCTTTTTTCTACCATTGACTTATTAACGCTAGGTGTCCTACTGGGCTGTACTGAAACTCAAAAGATCAGTCCCAATCTCCTAAATCTTCCTAATGCGTCCCTATAACATACTTCATTCCAAAAATGTGCCATAACTCCCTATGCCTCTGTCTTTGTGTTTTTCTTCTACACTATTGACAGAATCCTTTTATCAGTTGGAATGTAGTGGTTTTATCTATGTATTCAATTAAATGTTTATTTATGTATTTATTTCAATTGCCTATTTATGTGTCTATTCGTTTATCTATTTATTCCTAAAATCAGACATATTGCCTCATCTTCTTGAATGCTATGGTGATCACAGCATACTTGTTTTAATAAAGGATTGTTAAACGTGTAAGTCTCTCTCTGTCTGTCTCTCTCTCTCTCTCTGTCTGTCTCTCTGTAGGAGCTGCGTGTGAATAACGTGGTGGCTAAACAGATGTTTAAGAAAGCGAAATGAGTGGCTGGTTGCCGGGGACGACGAGCTCAAAGCACTGTGGGAAAATGGGGAGAGACGACCAGCCAATCAGCAAACAGCAGAAACTAGTCCCCCTTTTATAATCTATAAGTTATTTTAATGAGTTAAATTAAAATGATTGATTTTAGTGTTAGTGAACACGGAGAAGCAGGAAGCTTTAACACTCCGCCCCCTGCTGGACTTTTCCCATGGAACAGTGGTGTGCGGTGGTTTGGTAAGAGATGATGACATCACTCAGGTGAGATACAGGTAAGGAGCTGCTCTGAGCCCTTACTGCCACGTCCACACTCGGTACATTAAGGAAGTTAACAGTGCACTGCTCAATATAGAATGTAGACTGCCCCCCATGGAGAAGAATATTGGAGGCCAAGATCAGGGAATCCTGCAGGGACATCATCTGGCTCACAGAGTGCAGAAGGGAGTCAAGAGAGACCAGACCTGCATCAGGAAGAAGTACAACAAGATAAGATCCTATAAGTGAGGCTCTGGAGACTGACAAACAAAGACTCTCAGCTCTGGTGACAAAACTGAAGAGATACACCAGGGAAGCAGAGGCCAAACGCATAAATGGCCTGTTCTCCAAAGAACCATCTAGGGTGTATTCACAGCTGCAATGGAACAACAGCAGAGGAAGATTAGATCCACCCGGAGCTGAGACTGAGAAATACTGCAAGGACATATGGGAGAAAGAGGCTTCACACAACACAAATGCCAAATGGCTGGAGGACCTAACAGCAGACCACAGCAATCTCCCAGCACAAGAACCAGTCACCATCACCAAGGCAGATATCCAGCAACAAGTCTCAGACATGAAGAACTGGACAGCACCAGGACCTGACATGATGCACACCTCCAGGCTGAAGAAGCTAACAGCACTCCATGACCACCTAGCAGCCCAAATGAGCGAGCCGCTAAGAACATGCATACACCCAGACTGGCTAACTCAGGGTAGGACAAGCCTGATCATGAAAGAGCCCCAAAAGGGCACACTGCCATCCGACTACAGGCCAATAACCTGCCTCTCCACAACATGGGATCTCCTCTCAGGCATCACAACGAAGAAGCTAGGTAGGCACACGAGTCAGTACATGAGCAAAACTCAGAAAGGAATTGGAAGCAACACCAGAGGGTCAAAGCAAGTAGGATGGCTTTTAGTATTAACATTAGCTAGCTAACTAGCAACTAGCTAAGATAACTGACTTACTGAGATGAGTCCTCTTCATGCAGAGTGCCGACGTGCTTCCTCTTCAGATGTGCTCCCAAGCTAAGGTCAGCTTTACAAATTATGCAACTGACAACCTTTTTTCTGAGTTTAGTGTGAAATACTCCCACATTTTGGAGGTTTTTGGTTTTAAACTGCCAAGCCAAAACTTTGGTTAACCTCTCTCCAGTGAGTGTTAATATCGAAACATTTTGAGTTAGTGTGAGAAACACACGTGATGACATCACCAACTAATCGATGATTAAATTAGTCGGCAACTAATTTGTTCGTCGATTTTAGTTGGCCAAGTCGATTAATCATTGCACCTCTAAGCAACAGACTTGACCGCAACCTTTTTTTGAGAGAATTGTCAAGAAAAGTCAATTCAAGAAGTTGGGAAAGCTTCACAGAGCGTGGACTGAATTGATGTCTTCAGGAAAGGGGCTACTAATGTCACATT
This sequence comes from Parauchenoglanis ngamensis, assembly GCA_030014255.1. Classification (NCBI taxonomy): domain Eukaryota; kingdom Metazoa; phylum Chordata; class Actinopteri; order Siluriformes; family Auchenoglanididae; genus Parauchenoglanis; species Parauchenoglanis ngamensis. The sequence continues at coordinate 387,176 of JAQMYM010000025.1, forward strand.
CCTAATATCAAGCCACGTGTGAACCAGAGACAATGTCAGAAGCTTCTTACCTTGGCTAAGGAGAGACCGAACTGGACTGTTGCTCAGTGGTCCACAGTCCTTTTTTCAGATGAAAGTAAATTTTGCATTTCATTTGGAAACCAAGGTCCTAGAGTCAGGAGGAAGAGTGGAGAGGCACAGAATCCAAGGTTCTTGCAGTCCAGTGTGACATTTCCACAGTCAGTCTTCAGATGTAGGACATTTCTGTATTGTAAATCCTTTTTTGATTGATCTTAGGAAATGTTCTAATAATTTGAGATACTGAGTTTCCTGAGCTGTAAGTCATAATCATTACTATTAAGACAAAAAAAAGGGTTGAAATATTTCACTTTACATGTAATGAATTTGGAATATATTCAAGTTTTATTTTTTTTATTTAAATTAACAAAAATTTGTTTTTAAAGAATCTGCTGTGTCCACCATTTCTGTTCAGGGCATGAAACAATGTAGAGCCCAGCTGGATTAAATGCACAACTCGGATTCTGTAAAATACTTTATTTTGTGCATTCACCAAAACTAAATATGAACGAGATGATGTTGTAAATGAATCCAAAACAAATACTTAACAAACTCATTATGAAAGAATTGGTATACAGAGCATGTGGTCAAAACAGTGTGTTTAACAAAACTCTATCATTTTCCATCGGTCCCTCTCCTGTGCTTTACCCTACGTCATATATGACCTATGCCTGACTTCACTTTAACATATCAGGTGCCATATGTTATAGACAAAATGCAAATATCATGCAATCATATCAACATCCTAATGTATTATATTAAACCAAGAAATGGCTATAACAGAATATTTAAATGTAGTGAGAGGTTTTTGTTATGACGAATTTATCTGATTAAACTGGAGCAGCACTGTGGAGTTTGACCCCAAACACAACACGATTTGTGAGAAACACTGGCACCCTCTATCTGTCTGTCTGTCTGTCTCTATCTGTCTCTCTCACACTCTCTGTATGACTCTCCTTGTCTGCCTCTCTCTGTCTGTCTGTCTCTATCTGTCTGTCTGCGTCTCTCTGTCTCTCTCTCTGTTTCTCTGTCTTATTCTTTGGCCAAATCAAACAAACCTGATATTGTGTGACTTTTAAACCCTCGTCCTTCCTCTCGGCTCATTTGGAAACACGCAGCTGGAAGAACAATGACCAGATTACAGCTAATACTGAGGTAAGTGTGGAAAATGTTGAGAATTTGTGTTTCATTTCTTTTTTCCCTTTTAAATTTGTCTCATATGAAAGCTTAATAAAAACATAAGTAATAAAATGAGCAAATCGTTCCTTCATGCGGCGCAACAGTTAATACACACTGATTAGTTCTGTACAGCAGAATAATTCTACAGTCGTTATTATGATGTATTGCTCAATATCCCGGTTTGTGAAATGAAGGTTTGTGCACCGCACCAGCGAGTCGGAGTCCGTGACGAGGACCGGAACATCCTCACGCTGCACTCAGGGGTTTGGATGTGAATTTATGCTTCACTAATTGTTTTCAGCACACACATGTGATTTATCTAGTTCTTGGATGTGTGTGTATATACACACGCTCCTCATCAAACATATGCACAGTCCCCTAGTGGTAGAAAAGTGTAATAGCAGGTCAACTGATGAGAAGTCACACTTCTTATCGATCATATCAGTGTCCCTGCCAATGATTACTGCAGGAGTCTCTTTGCTGAGAGTGACGAGAGCTTCATCCCTCAGTTTCTTTGTCAGTGCAGTTTTAGTTGCTCTCTGCTCTCAGGTTTTTAGAGATGAGACCGGTCTGGCATTTCTCACCTGACTCTAAGCTGAATAACGACACGTCTCACGTGCATTCATGTCACTCCTGCTGCACTGCATCACATTTCCCAATACAGCGGTGGAAAATATTCACTTCGATTTTCACTTCGTCGCAGGTTTTCTAAATGAAACTGTGGTGGCAGAATTCACACTAAGCCAAAAAAAATCTGTTTATTTCTTAGATAAAGCATCTGTAAAATTGCCAAATAAACCATTTATTTTTCACGCGCTTCCTCTGTGACACACGAAGCCTCATCTTATTGAACTGCTGCTCATCCCCCTGCACATGCACGAGCTCATACACGCCCCCTGTAGGCTACTGTCGTGTTTCTGTTTCTGTTTAGAACTTGTTCTCTGCACACTTTAAGAGCCTGATACCGTGTTCATGTCATGGCTTGTTGCAGACGACGCGGAGCAAGTTGGAAGGTCTGAAAAGATTAACTTCAGTGACACTTTAATAAGTGGTTTGTCTAATAAATAAAGATAAAATAACCTTTAAGGCGCCCTGAGGTGGACTGGCCAGGGTGTACCCCGCCTCTCACCCCAAGATGCTGGGATTGGCTCCAGCTTCCCCGCGACCCGGACGGATAAAGCGGTCTAGATGATGGATGGATGTATAATCTTTAAGGCATCATGACTACATGTGCATGTGGTGTAAATGATCCTGTTATTGTTATTTCTGCACTGATTATTGGTCTGTTTGTCCCTGCAGTGTGTTGAGTGTGTGTGTGAGTGTGTGTGTGTGTAAGTCAGCGATGTACGGTCAGGTTCAGTCTCCTCTGTATCCGAAGCCTTACCCCGCTAATGTCCATCAGCAGTGGGATCTGGAAGTTCCAAACGGTTACCAACTACAGATCACCTTTAATTTCCTGGACATAGAACCATCGTCTAACTGCTACTACGACTCGCTCACGGTTAGTGTGGAGCTTCATCACCATCACCATCACCGACATCACCATCACCACTATACTATACACTATAATATCATTGAATGGGTTCTGGTTAGTGCATGTGCACATGTGCATGTGAGAAGATGTTTATAATATGTTTATAATGTAATGTTTTACTTTTAAATTCTGCAGGCCGTACGTCCAAAGGTTATTTTACTATTTACTATTTACACAGGGACACAAATCACTGTCATTAAATCACATTACGGGATTGGGATACTGTACCATACTTTTAATTCACTGTTTTGTCTGAATAATAAAATAAAGTCAGTCAAAATAAAGTAGAGCACCTTTTTGCTGTTATGACCTGCTGCAAACGCGATGCATACCCAGACCCCAGCTTCCGCCAGCGTTCCCAACGAATCTTAGCCCGTTCCTCGTGGGCCATGGCCTCCAGATCACTGATATTCTTGAGTTTACGTGCTGCAACCGCCTTCTTCACGTCCCACCAGAGGTTTTCTTTGGGTTTCAAGTCAGGCGACTGCGACGGCCACTGCAGAATCTTACAAGAATCTCAAAAGTGGCATTTTGTGTTGTATGTGGAGAAACCACTTGCTGTGTTGAGCTGCTTAAATTGTTCATTTGAATTGAATATTTTGCCAATAAACCTAATTTGCAATGGGGGTTAAATAATTTATTCAACTACCTGTTAACTGTATGTATTTAATATAATCCACGAATGACACTCCATAGTGTGTTTGAGTGTATTTACAACCAGCACATGCATTTCAGCATGACGTGGTTCCATCAAACTGTCAGATGGTGGCGCTGGACTGCTCCTAACTCAAGCCAATATCACACAAGAAACATGCACTGGAGTTCAAGATCAGGAATGAGCGTAACTGAGACACGCCTCTGATGTAGATAAACTCCGCCCCTGCATGCAGAACTCTCACGTAACCTCTAATTAGTGTATAAGTCTGTATCTGTCTGTATAAGTGTGGTTCTCTTGGTTCTCTCATTATTAAGGTTCTGCACGGTAAGAAACTTTTGGGAAAGTTCTGTGGCCAGAATTCCTCGGATCCCCATCACCCTGGCAACAAGCCCATTGTGTCTCCTAGCAACCGTCTCCAGCTGGTGTTTGTGACGGATGACTCAAACACAGAATTGCAGCAGTATCTTGGGTTCTCCGCCTTTTACCAGGCAGTTGGTACGATAAAAGACTATTGTGTGATTTAGGCTCTTAACTGGTCTGAATGAGTCGTTATTCCCACTGTCCTGATTTCTACCATTACTAACATCTATAATTACTCACACTTCTACTGGCCATACATGACCATGCCTACAGAGTATACAGGGTATCGTTTTCCAGATATTTAGGTACTCTCTGCAACCCCCTTAATATCATTATTCCATCATTGCTATTTTCCTTTATTATGCATGCATGGATTATATTATAAAGCATTGCTCTTCAGCGCTTTGATATGCTATGTGTCACTACATACACAGAGTCTACAGCAATATGGAGAAGGAGTAGCAGATTACACAAACATTTGCAGACACACAAACACACATTTTTAGACATCAGGTCTGAATAAGGTGTTGGTTTCAGTTTAGCACGTCTAGGTATCATGTCTCGTTATATTCAAGCACGTCTATATTTCTTCCCGCCAGCTTTCACACCTCTTGCATAACCTTTCATAACTGACTTGCACTTGATGTGACCCACACTTATGCCAACACCTTTAATAACTCACACCTGTATGAACACCTGTACTGACTACTATATGTGTTTGTTCTCAGACATAAATGAATGCTCGTCTCCTGATTTAAACGATTCAGAATCTCGTTGCACTCAGATCTGCCTCAACACTCTGGGCTCGTACCGGTGTGCCTGTTACCATGGTTACCAGCTGCGGGCAGATCAGCGTACCTGTGTGTGTGAGTGTACACACCAACAATACACACACAGACAATACACACGTACACAAGCCTCCCATCACTCTCTCCATTTTCGGGCAGCGACTGAAGCCTGGATCACTCTACGGAGGTGTGCGCTGTCCTCATCCTGTGCTTTCTCTCACACTCTGTGATCACTGGGCAGAGGTGATGGTACAGATTTGCTTTTTTCTCAGAGATGGTGCTTTACACTTCTTAACATCTCATCCTTTGAATTCCATGCTGTTATTAGGGCTGAAATAAACAATGATTTTGATAATAAATTAATCTCTTGGGTTTTTTTTATTAATTGATGAGTTAGATAAAAACACAAAAAACAATTTTATCTGTGCTGGGCAGTATGATAAAAAATTGTATTATGTTATTTTTTTTAAGATTCTGGTGGCTTCAGGGTTTTTTCGGTTTTATTTTCCTTTTTTTGCATGACTGGAACTTTATATAGATTTGATAGTGTGTTTCAAAGAGACAAGGAAGCAGCAAGCACATGACCAGCAAAGCACCAGGTTACCAAATGAATAGAAATTCTGTTATGTGTTCTCCAAAGTTGTCAAGTCTTGGTCTGTAGGTGAATTCGTGACAGCTGCGGTTGGTACAGGCCTGATAACAGCTGGCCTTAGTGTTTGTGGAACTCGGATGATACGATGATGTAAATTGAAACCGAGTAAAGAAGAGTGCCCAATGTGCTTGATGAGAGTTCAGTTGTTTAATTGTCTTTAAGTTCTCAAGGTTTTTTGTGATTTGTGAAGAGGACAAAGGGGTAGCCGCCCTCTCTGACAAGTAGTACCACTTCTCCAGTGCCGGTTTTACTGGGAGTAACTCACGGTGGCATCTGTTGTAGATATTTAACTCACTGCTTCTTGGTTGGTGAGAGCTTCCTTGAGAAGAAGGTTCGAGCTTGAGCTTTGACAACACAGACTCCACTCCTGTTTCTGACACATCCACTTCCATGATGACAGGCTTTGATGGATCTGAGTGTTTCAGGATGGAGGCTGTAGTGAAGGTCTTTATCAGTTGATTGAAGGCTGAAGGCACTGTATAGGTTGAGTTAGGTGAAAATCTGGACAGAAAGCAGATCCTGGCTGAGGCTGGAGAAGTAGAAGGGCAGATGTTACCTTGCCTTAGAGCTGCTTGAGGTATCTATCTGTAGGCTTGTTTTTAACCACAGAATGTGGGTAGATGTGGTTGTGTGGGGGTTTGGTCCCGGCCATGAGCTCAATCACACAGTCGTAGTGCAGGTGGGGGTGGGGTGGGGGGGGGTGATAAGGCGACTGGCTTTGGCCTCGCTGAATACCTCCTAGTGGGTCCACCATCCACCGCTCGAATGAGCAGATGCTGTGGTGGTGGTGTGGGGAGGTTGAGATCCACTGTGAGAGTCTGGTCAATGAAGTTCCCCGCTGCTCAAGAATCGATCAGTGAAAAGAAAACCAGAGAGGCCTTCTGAGTGCTTTACTTACACACTTATGGTAAACAGTTGAGGAGAAGGTTACAGAGGTGGCTCAATCAGCTGATAAACATAGCTCCTTGGGCACAGCTCAGAGGGGGTATTGTTGTCTTAGATGAGATTTGCCCACATGCATGGAGCAGGAGCATTTGTTTCAAACTCACCAAGTGTTGAAGTGTTGAACTTCTGCACTGGTTGTTCTTGGATTGTGTAGAATTGGATTAAGTGGTTGGAGAGACCAATGAAAGATTCCAATGGGACTGTGGTGGAAATTAAAGAAAAAACAAAGACTGAGGCAGTCCTTCAAGAATCTCCTTTATTCTATAAGATAGGATAGAGAGCAATGCACAGCTGCAAACAGAAAGGTAGAAAAGGAAAGAAGAACCTCCCTCTTTTGTTAGGGGCAGTTTTTATAAACCCCTGATGTCTTATGCGGTTCTGTATCTCTACACAGGCATAACCTGGTTCAGACCGGTTGTTACACTTACAGCTACATAGCCAGTTTCTAGTTTCCACTGAGAGATAGTATTAAAGTTTTGACTACAGATATGCGCCACATCCTTGACGGTAGGAGGAAAACAGCGCCAATGGAAGAAAACAACTTATACAAGAGAAATTTAACACTTAATGTAACACACGCACTGGGATAACATATTAATTTACATTACATTAATACACTGTGAATGTGTGGGTCACAATATTGGCAAGAATAATGTGGTGTTTCTCTCTAATCTGATTATACATATGCAATTATTTACTGTATATACACGTGGCTATGCATTATTTTAATAAACAGATACCTCTATTCACTTATGAGTTACTTTAATTGAACATCTGCTCATTCACACAAGTTCACATCAGTCAATCAACCGGCAACAGCACAGTGCAGATACAGGTCAAGATCTTCAGTTAATGTACACACCAATATCAGAATGAGGAAAAATGTCTCCTTGGTGACTTTATGGTTGCTGGCGCCAGAGAGACTGGTTTCAGTATTTCAGAAACTGCTCGTCTCCTGGAATTTTCCATATGTAAACTCTACAGCAAAGTGAAATTCCTAGAAGATTAACAGTTTTTTGAAATACATACTATACTACTGTATTATATATTACTAACTACATTTCTGTATTATTGTAGGATTAGATTCTGATACAAATACTATGTAGTACTGTATATTTACCTCAAAATATCACAATATGCACACAGTGTTTTCTGGACTGGCCTTATATCTACCAAGCACATAACCAAGATAAAGCATGTAATGAAAATGAATTAAATATTTTAATATATTTCTGATGTGTAAGGGAACTGCTTTGGCCTCAAACTCTGACTTTAACTGTGAAAGGCAGTTTCAGACTCTAAAGGATGCCAGTGTAAGCAAACAGTAGTTATCACCTTGAATAAATTGAATAAAAAGTGACCAAGAACCTATTGCAGTCTGTAATGTATTTATCATATTATAGCTGACCTCCTTTAATATTATAGTTTTACTGACATTATTCCTTCTGGTGCAGATAAACAATTGAACCCCATTTGAAGTCTGATGCTGCTAGTTCTTAGCTCTTGCATCAGACTTATATAGATGATGTAGTCTTGTATTTTTAAAAAGTATATAATGTGCTTTTGATTGCCAGTGAACCTGATTCACCAATGGAGTACAAGATGAACCACAAGAAGCGAGGCATGGCACTAATCTTCAACCATGAAAAGTTTCAATATTTAAAGGACCGCCGCGGCACAAATAAAGACAGAGACGACCTCACAGAAAAGTGCGCACTCACAAACATTCAAGCAAAAATGATCATTTCATCGTTAGAAAAAAAACTATACTGGTTAGATATCTGTTTTCTCTGTGTACATAAACATTGTCTTTAAGTCTCTAGTCAACTTGATCCTGAGAGCAAAATATGCATTTACCGTCAAAAACATGGCATATAAATTTAGCTTAGTTTTGTTACTTGCATTTCAGATTTCAAGCCTTAGGTTTTGACGTGAACACACACAATGACAAAAGCAAGGAGGAGGTGCTAGGGGAAATACGTAAAGGTGCCTTTAACGTCAACATGTTTCTGAGAACTGACTTGTTTACTGTAAATTGTGTTGTATCAACAACTTTTTTGAACCACAGCTGCTGCGATAAACCACACGGATGCCGACTGCTTTGTCTGCATTTTCCTGACTCATGGGAAAGAAGGGCAAATTTATTCCTTTGATAATACGACTAAGATTAAGGAAATAACAGATCTCTTCAGAGGAGATCAGTGCAAGAGCCTTGTAGGGAAGCCCAAGATCTTCATCTTCCAGGTGACTGTAATGTCATTTAACAACAACACTACGTTTCCTTTAATATTTTAAAATATTGTACCATTTGTACCATCAGTCATTTCATTACATATCATAACGTTTACATTCATCACACATTTTGCACTAATCACATAATTCCAAATTAAAAATCATAAGACTAAACAGCAAGGTTTGTGAATGCAGGCATGTGCTGGCGAGAAACCTGAAGATGCTGTGACCGGCATGGCGGCAGGGGACAGTGATGATGAGGTGGAGAAAGCAGAAAACATCTACACCATCCCAGCAGGAGCAGATTTCCTCATGTGTTACTCTGTAGCAGAGGGTGAGAATGAAAAAAGATCTCAGATCTGAGATTTGACTCAGCTCAGCAATAAAATCTGATTCTGATTCATTGTTTTTCTGAACACAGTGTGGGATCAAATTAACTCCTCCAGCTTTATAAAAGAATATATAAAAAGCATATCAATGTGTTATGAAGGCTCAGTGCCCTTCACAGCTTATTTACAGCAGTTGCAATACTTGTAAAGTCTGCCTAGCTTAACCAGTCACATGATCACTTTTTTTATCATATAGATTTATTGGCTGGTCACATTTAAACACTGATTTTAATTTCTTTTCCGAATAGGATTCTGTTCCTTTCGCCATGTTGACTCCGGATCGTTCTACATTCAGGATTTATGTGAAACGCTGCAACAGCATGGCTCAACTATGGAGTTCACTGAGCTCTTAACTCTGGTCAACCTGAAGGTTTCCCAACGCAACATCAACCTGAGAAGTGGAAAAATGCATAAAAAACAGATGCCCTGCTTCACCTCCATGCTGACTAAAAAACTCTACTTTAGGTGCAATAAGTAGTAACCAGTAGCACCCAGACCCACTGCATTACTGTTCACCACTTACCAGTAAACACTGCCAATTGAAATGTATCATATGGGTGTGTATCATTTGTTTTGTTACTGTGCTTTTTTTTTTTTACCTTTTGCAAGAATTGTAAAATGCCCCTTAGGGCATCATAGTGATACAATATTCCCACCTTACAGCTCCAGGAACCCTGACTTGATCTTAAGCGTGTCTTCTAGGTTCTCTGGTTTCCTTTCACTGCCTATAGACATGTCGGTAGGTGGAATGGCTGCTCTAAATTGCCTGTAGGTATGGACGAGTATGTGAATGTGTGTGCGCATTGTGCCCTGTGATGGACTGGTGGACCATCCTGGGTAAATTCTCAGGTGTTCCCTGGATAGATTCCAGAGTCACCGTGATCCTGAATAAATAAAACAGTTACTAAAAATGACTGTATGAATGATTGTATCTTCATGAAAATATTCATGAGATATGCTTACGATAACTCCATGCTTGAGGCACTGTACTGTCCAAACCGGTTTGCAAATGCAACAAGCCAATAAAAGTGACATGATTGAATGCTGTTGAACAAGTTCAAGATAAAAACACTAGGGTATGATGGGGTGTGTTTACTTATGCTTTGCGAGAATAAATATGTAGACTCTACTTTCATTTTCACTTCTGTTGTGCAAAGGTTAGTGCACAGGGTGTGTATTGTGTATACACACACACACACACAGACACAGACACACACACACACACACACACACACACACTATGGAACATGTGCTGGAATTCTTGAAGTTAGCTAATACAGCTTGGTCACCTTAACTAAAGAAAAATTATGAATGTTTAACAAAACAACTAATAAACACCAACTAAATAGTTATCAATTCTTGGAAGTTGAAAAATCAACATTGTAGAAGTCACATCATTAATGATTTACTACAGTTACATAACAGCAAAGCTTGCATGCAGAATTAGTTAAAGGTAAACTAGCTATCTTTTGCTAAAAAATTTTGTAAGGTATTTGTTATACAGTTATTATTATTGTGTTATTAGTGGGTGAGTTATTAGTGGGTTTAGTGTTTCCTTTAATATTCTAATCCTTTGGTTTTAAAGAGCCAAAGGAAATGACAATGCCATAGACGGGACCAATTCTTACGTATCTATTTATTTATTAGCTATTTTGTTATTTATTTATTTACACAATTCTCTTTGTTTGTGTTTGCTGAGTAATTAGTGGGAGTGGTAAGATATTTTAGTGATGAATGTGCTCAGTAGGTGGTGCTACATCTGTAGTAAATAAATTCCTTCACGCTGACTGGAGAAAAGTTTGTGATCTAAGCAGTGCACTAGAACGTCACCTTGTTCATTCATTTATTGGCAGACTTCAGGTATGTTACTGTCCTTTGTTTCCGTTTTCACTTTGGTCTTCTCTTTATTTTCATGTTTCATCAAAGTTCTATACTGTTTGCCAATGTGCGTACTCAATTTCTATTCCAATGTCCTTTATATGTTCATTTTAATGTTAGAAATGTTTCAATAATCCTGCTTTTTCGTGCTGTAGTACCTAATGCAGATTTTTGTTCCACACAATCAAAAAATATTTTCCCCTCTTGTTTCAGAAGTGGATTGCTGAAATTTAGCGCAGCTACAGTAAGTAGCTATATAGCAGGTACAAAATCTCAGAAAATATATTTGCATTTGTCAGTTTAATTTGTTTACCTCTTCCATTTATTGTGCTTGTAGGACCCGAGGAGAGAAAATGTCTCGGACAGGTGCGCAAAGTAAAGGGTAAAACTACTGATCCTCTTCTTTATTTAATGTGTGTGTGTGTGTGTGTGTGTGTGTGTGTGTGTGTGTGTGTGTGTGTGTGTGTGTGTGTGTGTGTGTGTG
>JAQMYM010000025.1:398431-416557 GCA_030014255.1 Parauchenoglanis ngamensis
TATGTCTGTCAAGTGGCAGTGGTTAGCACTGTTGCCTCACAGCAAGAAGGTCTCAGGTTTGATCCCTGGGTCAACAGGGCACCTTTCTGTACAGAGTTTGAATGTTCTACCCAAGCCTGCGTGGGCTTCCTCAGGGTACTCCGGTTTCCTCCCACAGTCCAAGGACATGCAGATTAGGTCAACTGGTTACTCTAAATTACCCATAGGAGTGAATGGTTACCCAGCCACTGGGGTGCATGAGTCAGTGTAGCTTTAACTTTTTTCCCAAGCCCAGATAAATTTGAAGGGTTGCATCAGGAAAGGCATCTGGCAGAAAACCGGTGCCAAATCGAACAGGTGGATCATGGATGATCCGCTGTGGTGACCCCTAACAGGAGCAGCAGAAAGATATCCTTATGTCTGTCCCTCTTTAATTCACACTACAGTTGATATCCAGAGTCTGAGATAGTCTTTGCAAAATACTGATTTTCTGTTTCCTTGTCTTTTTTTGTGTTTATGTGACTCATCCTCTTGTTGAATGCTCTATTTACAGCTAAGTCTGAACCTCCTGGCAGAGGCTGAAATATCCTGCTACTTAATGGTATTCTTTATGTGTTCAAATGTCACAAGATCCTCTAAACCACCAGCCACAAAACAGCCCCAAAGCATCAATGAACCACCTCCATATGTAACAGTGGGGTATTTATCGCAGTGCCTTCTGTGTTCAAAGTTCTTTGTGATAATGGGATTTTACATGTGTAAACTCAAATTCATTGGTCACATTCACAACATTTACATTTATGTTATCGCCCTTATCCAGAGCGACTCACATACATCTTATTTTATACAAGTGAGCAGTGAAGGTTAAGGGCCTTGCTCAAGGGCCCAGTAGTGGCAGCTTGGCGGTGCTGGGATTTGAACTCATGACCTTCCGATCACTAGTCCAACATCTTAAACACTGAGCTACCACAGACAACATGCAGTGAAATGTTTCCTCTGCATTTAACCCATCCAAGCCGTGAACACGTAGCAGTAGCAGTATCAGTGGGCAGCTCTACACCACCTGAGGAGCAGTTTTTGGTGTTAGGTGCCTTGCTCACAGGCACTTCATCCGTGGATGTTCAAAATGTGTACAGCTTATCCTATTGTTTGAATACAAATTTTGTATTCAAATGCCACTTTTATGCAGGGGGCCAATAATTCTAGAAATAATAAAGGACAATGTTATGTCTACTATTAAAAGCTGGTTTTAGATATTTAATACAGACAGAAAAACTTATAACAACTTTAAAGTACAATTTATGTACAAACCTTGAGTATTAGGAGTATTAAACCAACACTGTGAACCACAATCAAATGTATTGATGTAAATCATAAATAAACACCACACTAGATCTTTTAATTGTTTGAATATATTTAGATTCCAGTCTACTCCACCTATGATTATTATTAAGTACATCATTTGTCATAGAGTTCCATCTTAAGCTATTACTTTTTCACTACATCATACTCATGTACATCATGTCTCTCTGAATGTTTAGCAATGAGACAGAATTCTGGTCAGAATAATGACTTCCATAAGGTGGAAACTGTATATTAACACACAGAATTTGATTTGCTCCAGAAGGTTGATTGCTGCATCAATATATAATTAATGACCTCATCCGTATCCAATGAGCCGAAGCCAATGATATAGTGAATGCACAGACTTTACGACAGCATCTCAGGGATATCTTAATGTATAGAGGAGCATATATCCATGAAAGATGTTTTGGCTGAAGGAATTCTATGCATATAAATGATCTGGGCATAGATCACAGCATGGCATAAAGTGTGCTAGGGCTAAACCAATTTTAGATGGGACCCATTTCCCGTTGTTATTTTCCACCCTCTATTTTGAGAACAAAATTGTAAAATGCAAGGTCAAAGAAATGAATCATTAAACGCTGCACAAATAAATAAAAAGGTAGGAAATGAGTGCTGGTATCAAGTAGGCATGTAACGATTCACCCAATCCATGATTCAATTTGATTTACAAATGGGTTTACAATTTGATTTTGACATGATGTATATGAAAAAATTAAAAAAGTAAATTAAAAGACAATTTTATTACCAAAAACATTTTTTTCCTATATTTATCAACATAAATATTCTTCTTGTTAAATAAAAAAATAATTATTTACAAACATTTGTAAGGTTTGGGGTAAAATATAGTATCCTAAATATTCCTCTTATTAAAAATGACAAGTGTTTTCATAAACATTTAGGTCAGCTTAAACATAAAACAACTGCCTCCCTTTGCTTCTCTTTTCCTGAGCTTTCGCCAGTCTATAAAAATATAGCTCCAATTTCTGTTTGTAAAGTCAATCGCACAAAAGCTCTTCCCCATTTTATATGCCGTTTTTGTGTTACTTCCAACCTCCTATTGGCAACTCTAGATAACACCTAGGTATGAACACGTGTGTGAATATGTGTGTGCAGGGTGTCATGCAGTGGACCAGAATCCTGTCCAGAGGGTATACCAGCTTCACACCCAGTGCTCAGGGATATACACCAGATCCACTGCCACATTAACTAGGACAAACGGATACTAAAAATAAATGAAAGAAGTCTGAAAAACAGGACCTGGGTCTCTGAAAAACTAAATATGGAGCTATCAACTCCAGCTTTAACCTCAATTCTTTGTCCATTTAATCCTTGCATTTCACAAAAATGTCAAATATCAATATCACAGAACTTCTTGATTCACTAAAAATATACAATTTCAATCAATCTAGTCCTTAGAAACCCGCAGCTTGCATGTTCCAACTTCAAATACCCTCTGCAAGGTACTGAAGAACTTTCAGAGATTTCAACAATGCTAACAAAGAAATACTAGCAGACAAAAAAATAATAATAATTTAACACTGAAACTCTAGAGTAGGTGGGTGGATGAGATGGATTTTTCCCTTCAAGTGCCCCAAGCAAGAGGAATAAAAAAGTCAAGCAAAAGTCAAGGGTGACTGTTACTTAATAAGTAGGTCAATTTTGTGCAGTCCCACCTTCTTATTTTCTGTCAGCTTGCAAAACAACAGCTTGTGAATTCACAGGTCAAAGTTCACCAAGATAAAGGCGACGTAAAGCGAAAGTACCTATCAGAAATGAACACTTGTCCGTTACACCTTGTGAATTACGTTTTCTCCTGAACAAATTTTATTTGTAATTTGGTTTAGGTGTCTCCCATATTGCTAAAGCAAGTGGTCAAAAATCATTCAATTCAATAATATTTTATTTGTATAGCACTTTTAACAATGAACATTATCAAGAAGCAGCTTTACAGATCTATGCTACAGCTAAACCATAGATGTTGAAACTTTTCAGGCCTTGGTTCAGTTGGATAAAGAACATTTTCAAACCCCTAGAATACAGCCAAAGTGACTAGACATGTACTATAGGCTAATCCTAAAGATGTTTCATAACTCATCTGAGATACTTCACTGTTTTGTTTTTTTTTTACTATAAGAACATTAAAACTGATCGGAATATATGAAAAGGAAACATCTTTAAAGTTACACCTCAAGTTCAAGCACCTTCCATCACTACTACTAGCTTGCTATAAGGCCATAACGATTCAACATATCATATCGCCTGATACGATGCGAGCATCTTGATTCAATACATCAGCAACATATTAAACAGACTGTATAATAAAGTAGACTAATCATCATAAAATGCAGCATATGTAGTGTTGGGTATAATAAACATCTAAATGTAATCAAGCCTATACTCCATGCTCTGAAAACATAGCTTGTCTTTATCTTCAATCAGTAGAGGCAACAAACAAGCTTCTTCTAAGAACTGCTTTCAAAAGATAACCTGATAAGTTACGACACTGACAGCCAGTGACTGATGGACCAGAACATTGCAGTGAGTTGAATACGGCAAATATTGTGCCAATACCACAAAAACACATGGTTGATATGGCAGTCTTTCCTCCATGCCATTTCCTTAAAGTCATATCGAAATCATGTCAAATTTACATTTTTTGTATAATTACACCCCTACGGGTGAGAATGAAACATTCGCTGTACGGAAGTTCACAGCTCAAAGTCATGACAGTTATATTCCATGACACAGCAATTGCAGAGCAGGAACATCCTGTTGTTGAAGACTGTGTGTTCTCATCACTGCGGGTTTGAGAGGAGCCAAACAAAGTGAGCAATTTTGACTTCAAGGGACTAAACTTGTATCATTTGGTAACTTGTAATGCCTTGAAATAAGCTGGCAAATGTTGCTCTGCCCGCAGGATAGCCGAAACCGTCTATTCGCTTAAAACCCTGCTTAGTGCTTTAGCTTTTTGATTAGTGAAATTTGCTGTGATGTGTTTTTCACTCGGAGTGAATGAGGTTAGAGTGACACTTCTCTTTTAAGTCAATAAATGAGTAAAAAAAGCAGAAAGTGATGCAAGGCAAGAAACCAAATTTCAGTTTGGCTCCTCAGGGGAAAACAAACAAACAAATAGTATGAATGAATTAGTCACAGTGTCTAATTTCTGAATCGTGCACAAAAATGACTTCAATATTAGTTATGTGGGTGTGAGTCATATGCACAGGAACTGAAATGGTTTGAGCAGATGGCTGGGTACTGCAGCGTCTCTTTTTGCTGCTCAAGTGTTTGACATTAAAAACAAAGCCAAAAGCCACTTGTTACAGTTTTCTCCAAGAGGGCAAACTAGGGGTTGTTATTCCGTATGTAATGGACTTGAACCAGTCTCGTGGGCGGCCGTAAAGGAAAGAAAAGATAGGGCATATTTTGTTCAAAGCTTCCACGTAGGACACGTGAAGGAAGTTCAAAGTAATGACTAAACGTGAATTTGCAGAGGTTTAGATGCACAGAGAGCTAGCAGGTAGCAGACACCTGCGTTGAAAACAAAAAGCGCATTGGATTCTGGGAAGGGTGAGTCGGCTGCTTTAACCTCAGCTGTCACTTAAAGGTTTAATCAATCAGTTATCATTTTGATTTGAACCTGCTCGCGATATATATCCCTTGTTTTTGTTTATATCACACACATCTTACAATCCTTGTGAAGCCCTTCTGTTGACTTAATTAATATTCATATAATAAATATTAATAGTTATATATAAATAATAAATAAATGCAATTTATGAATTGTACAGCATCTCGTGTTAACATTTATGAATGAGGTCTTTCTTTGTCTTACAAGCACCATATCTGAGCACTTGACTTAAAGAGAAAAAAAAAAGTGCACCTTTTATTTGTGTCCGCGTGTTCATTTCAAGTTCTCCTTTCTAGCAACAAACCTAAAACAAGTACAAATTAGTTGTAGGAAAAACAGACAGGCACAACTGAACTCAACTGAGTAAGTGCTTAATACCCTGGAGTGAATGATACACTCTGGTTATAAAGCAGTTTCCCAAACAACAACTGATCTCCAAGTTGACCTCAAAAGCAACCACATGGCTACATAGAGAAGGAATACACAGATAGACAGAGAATACACACATAATAGAAATCAGGATCAGGATGCTGAAGTGCTGATATTACATTTGGTACACAATCCCATTAGTGTCAATAAAAATAATGATCCTGAAACATGAATACATTCCCATTCAGACACATAAATGTTTGCTTGTAGCTGCCCACTATGTTATAGGAGTGGGAGGGGCTTCTGTTTAATAACCAAGTGAGAGTTCAAACAACGTCAAAGTAGGAAAAAAAACATCTGAATGTCTTTCCAACTCATGATTCACACATGGAAAAAACCTCAAGAGCTCAGACTTTAACATCTCATTATTTCCATAGAAGAATAAAAAACATTAGCCTGTTTTAAGCTGTTTAAGCAAAGTTTCATTATGTTTACCATCACTACTGTACAGAGTGGACATGTTGCAAGCAGTACATTAAATTATAGAGCTGCTATATAGTTTTATAGAGTGATTATTCACGATCATTCTTTAATTAATTATTAAAAAGGGATACAAGCACCGCTAGATTGAGTTACTACCAAAAAATCCACACAACAAAGTAGTGTTTTACTGGTAAAAGAATAATCTATACAAATTGTCTGGATTTTGAAATGCTGCAAAACTTGTTTCTGTGCATGTCGGACTACAGGAAATGAAAATATTATTATAATTAGTAGTAGTAGTGGTAATCATCATACGCCCCCACTGCAAAGTAAAATGAGGAAGAGTGAACAGAGGAGAGGAAGTGTGCCATAATTCCTGAAAGCACAGCCAATTTTGCTCTCTTTATTTTCTACTAATTTCTTTTCTATTATTACTATTATTATTATTATTAATATTATCCATGTTTTTCTGACCTTAACCACTTGAAATTGGAAAAAGAGTGTTGGCAGAAAAAGAACACCATGGTTTCATACGGTATGAAAATGATTTTTTAGAAAAACAAAAATCTTGAACAACAGATACAGATGTGAGCAGATGGATTTAGAAAGTAAAGCACAAACACACAGCATCCTGGATGGTAGCGTTGCGAGCCAAAGTTAGTAACTGACATTCATGCATGACTGCCAGACACAAAGCACAGCAGGACTGGCACTCTATTCTATGCGGCCTTTCCATTCTTGTTAAGAAAGCAGTACAATCACTGATTTTCAGGATTGTTTCACCTAGTCCATCTGCCACACCAGACTGTGCTTGGTAATTAGCTGACAAGATGGTGTGATGGAGGAAAAGAGTCAAGTTAAAAGGCTCTTGTATAGAGTTTAATTCTTCTCTTCTCTGACATCTATAGTGTTGAGGAAGTGTGGTCATGACTGAGATAGTAAAGGTGATTAACATACTAATGTGAGATCTTATTAGCTCCAAGGGCATCCCAGTAGCCATAAAAGGGTCTTGAATTATGGGTCGGTATGGACCAACAGCCAGACTCTGGCCATCAAGCTCCAGTCATTTCCATCAGTTTGGTCCTTTCCCAGAGCTAGTATAAAATGCCAAAGGACAAGATGACAAAGCTGTTCCGAAGCCAATTTCAGCTTTTCTGCAAGAAATGGGGAATGATGGGTATACCTTACAGGCATAACGTTATTAAAGCTTGTGTCACAGCTGAATTATGGGTCAGTATGGACATACCAGGCCACCATTATTCCTTCACCCAGCAGCACGCAGCGGCTCTTTAAATCTAATCCTGAAGGTTAATAAATCTTTTTTTCTCTGTTATTTGACTGAAGTCGGCTTATTATTGAACGCATAAGAATTTCTAATCTCTTCAATATTAGAATTTCAGAACAAGAACAATCAGCTTGACATTTTTCCCTTCCAGACCCTGGTCATACTGCCATTGCCTTAAATGACTCCCTACTGTGTTTAATTACAGTAAGTGTCTGTAGAGCCATATGAGCTGTGTGAGTGAGAGGAAAATAAACAGGCTTCTTAAACCCATTTCCCAGCACTTCATCCTCCCCAGACCTCTACAGAACCAAATATACCAGTAGCCAATTTCCTATGGAGCTTTCAGCCTGCTTTCCTCTCTCTATAACGCTGTGAATGTAGTAAAGCTATTTGCGATGTGTTCGATGAGGAGAACCGCATAAAGAACTACAGACAGTAGGCCACCTGTACTCAGGGTTACGATGTATTTCTTCAATCTTTGCTCAAAATTGAGCAAATCTCACGTGTACGGTAGCACTGTTAACATTCGGCTGTATGCTGAAACTGGAACGTCTAACTTTTTTTTTCAGTCTTAGAATAAAGTCATAGTATTGGGCTGATGTTATACGTATGGTATACAGGTATTTTCTTTCATTCAGTCTGACACCTTTCTCCAGCTTACTAAAAGTGTTCTCTACAACATATACGTCGTTGACACTCATTTTCGGGAACTTCTGCAGCCACCAGGTGAAAATTTGCTCCAGTGCCATTATAGTGAATGAGCAGGAAGCAGGAAGTGCTGTCTTGGTTATAATGTGGAAGAAGTGATCCATTGGCCCCCTGATTTTCAAAGCTGTCCAGATGTGTTTTGACTTCCAGATTAAATAAAATCTATGCAACATTCAATTTAACAGCAAGGTCCTAAATCTAAAGGTGTCCCAGATACACTCGATTATGAAACTATATACATTATAACCTTCCATACTAACTGACAATTGTAAATTAGATCTTCATAAGAATTGTAGGTAACACTTCCATACAGGGACCATGTGAGGATTATCTTGAATTAGGTTTGGGAAACACATGCTTGTGAGGATGCACATGATTCAGTTATTTTACAGGTTTAATTCTTGAATTTCAAGTTGGGTGAAAACAGGACATATTACTACAGCATATAAAGTACACAGGCACCCCTGGATAGACTGCCGCATCCATACCTCAGCCTCTAATGAGTACGACTTGGAGCTGTTCCCTTCCCGTTTTCCCAAATCACACAAAGCAGCGCAGCCTCCTTAGAGTATGAATCTCTCCAACCACCCACTGTAGCTGTCAGGTGCAGGCGGACTATAATGACCAGTTTTCTTGTCTATAATAACACCAACAAGCCACTGACAGGGGAATCTTCAAACTACACATTCATTAGGAGAGACTTCTGCCAAAAAAACAAAATTCCTGCTCTGAGTCCACAGTGTCCAGTGAAGAGCCTTCGTATAGCTTGTCAAAAGTGAGATTTAGACATTTTTCCAGCAGTTTAGGATAGAAAATCAGATGTTTTCCAGTATACAGTGAAGTCCAAAATTCAGAGACCACTAATGAAAATACTTCTGTTTGACATTCAACACAAAGATTTTCATCACAAACTATATTATAAGCAACAACTTGAGTGAAAAGTAAAATGTTAGAAAATTGTCAGATTATGATTGTGTGGGTGAGACTGTGTAAATAGTGTCTGTGTGTTTATGCCTCAAAAGGTGCAATAGTCGATATTTGTACTAGTACAAATAATGCGGAAATTTATGTAGAAATGATAAAAAAAAATTTTAAAAAACCGTTTAAACCATTGTCTCAGAACAAGTGTAATACAAAGCTAAAAAAAAAATCCAGTGGGAAAACCTGCCTTCTGGTCCATAATGTTTGTATTTGGTTTGGCCTCTTGTCATCATTTTATAGACACGCCCCCAATGCCTCTTCACATCCTCATAAATTATTATCAGAAGATGTTTACAGAGCTGTAACTTGTCTACCAAGCAGCTGAATGCCCAAATGCACCTGAACATTTGTCATGACGGTCCTTGCTAATGCAAACTCTAGTTAGCATTCTAATTCTTGTTAAACTTTTGGGGGCGGAGCATTGCAAACATTGCATCATTGTGTAAAAATACTTTTTTCTCAAGGTTACAAACACAATGTGCTACATTAATAACTTTGTTAGAAGAATATGATGACGACATGTCTACACAGTTATTCCCTCCACAACCTGGGAATTCATATACGCATTTATTTCCCTTAGTCTGTATTAACTCACTAATAGGGTTGGGAATCGAAAATCGGGTCCAAATTAAAACCAAATACAAAATGCCAAGTACTGGGTACCAGTAAAAACAAAACCGAATTTCAGTTCTGCTTACTGGTTCTGTGATAACCCCTTATTAAAAAGTTACAATGTCAAATAAATTAAGGCTACATATCTGCAAGCTATCCAAAGTATATATTGTGAATGATAACAGGAGAATCTTTTGCTTTGGCTAGCTTGCGGTTGCTAAGGGGGATTTCATAATAAAAAAAAGGGGATGAAATGAAATAAAAGTCTCTGTGGTTCTCCCACCATAGCACCAAAGGGATTTCAGAATAAAATTCCCTGAGGCGTGCTAGCCCTACCACCAACGACATTTCAAAATAAAAGTATTTTAAGAAAATCGGGAAGAAAAGAAAAAAAACGTGTTTTCGAAAGATTTTTAATCTAATACAATATAGTGTATATACAGTAGGTACTATTAAAAGTGGTCTTAGTTTTTTCCATAGCTCATTTTCATTGCGCTGGTTTACATTTTCAGATTTAAAAAAGTCTCTTCAATGAAATAGTGTAGTCAACATGCTTCAATTAAAGTTAGTTACAGTAAAAGGTTATGCTTTGTTATCTAAACATTTGATCTCTTTTTTTAAACAATTTTGGAATCAAAACAGGGAATCAAGAATAACGGGAGCCGATAAGCAGAATCAGAGTCCAATAAAATTCAAACCCAGCTCGTGAAGTCGTTGGCCATATGCTATTAAATGTTAGCTAACATTTTAGCCTGGGTAGTCTTGATCAACCAAAATATAGGCAAGACACTGGAGCTTCCACTTGCACATTGGCCTAGCTAAAGAATTTACCATTTATCCACTGCTGGATTGAGTTAACTTTCTGCTGACAAATTCATTATTTATGATCATTTTTGTCGAACACATAAACAAGGCATTACTAACTACATTTATAAAGGAGGGAGTTGAATAACAGGCTGTGCATGCATCAACATCCTGCCAGTTAATGAGCTACTGCTAGACTGGAAATCTGTACTTGACTTTATTTGTGTTCTGCCTTTGTAGGTTTATTGAAATTAATTTGAAAAGTGCTGATTTCCTTATGGGAAAATATCCAGAGTGCATTCTGTGTGTCGTATCCTTTGTGTAATAACATAAGCCTGTGCTTTTTACTTCCATTGCAGGAAAAGGTTCATATTTTTCTCTACACCTCTCAGCCAGTTTATGACAATAAAAGCCTAAATATGATTTCTGGATGTCTATTACAGACATAATTTTGAAGAACTGTAAAGATGATTTCAGATATATTGTTCCAATCTTTCTATGTAGGTACCAGAGGTAATACACCAGGAGAAAAGTCTCATATATGTCATCTATGTGAGATAATTAAACTTGCAATATCCCAGTAGGAGTAGAAATTGAGCAAACCAAGAACAAGTCATTTGTGCTCATAAAAAGCCCCTGGGATGAAATACTAGGCTCTTTTCTGTCCAGGTTCCATTATGCTTAATCTCTACTCTTCTTATACAATGCAATGCAATACTGCTGTTCCAGTAGAGGATCTGAAGTTACAGAGGGAAAAGTGCATTGGAATCCAGTCAAAATGCCTCCATAAATTATTATTTCATCAGCATTAAATGCACTCTCTGTTTAATTAATTCATGGTAATAATGAATCAATCTGCTCAGACAGTTTACGGCAGATAAACAGCTCCATCTGACTGATTAGAGCCTTAAATGTCCTGCATGTCCCCAAACTCAACTCACATCATGCACACACTGTTATAGCCTTATAGCATTTATCACTGACAAAAGAATCGTTGACTGATCAGTGCACACAGATTTGCAAAATGTTCTCATTTTTACTGATTTTGATCATTTTACTTAGGTATTAAATTCCAGTGGCTAGGAACAGCATCTTCTGGATGCACAGCGTGTCATCATGCAGGAATCCCTTGGGCCCTTTTCACTCTCAGTGCAAGCACTTGCAGCCCAAAGGTCAGCTAATTACACTGCTACAGTCCTACAAAGTGCTGTTTTATACAGCAATTCGGCATTTCGTCTCCTCTGCTGACCATAATAACCCTTTTCTGACCATCAAGATTGGCTTGCAGTACAGAGAGCAGGTAGCTTTTACACCTGACGATGACTTCACCATGTTTTATTGAATGCGTGCCCCAGACCATCCTCACCAAAGCATTCAAGGAGTCCTGGTGCCTTGTGAGTGTGGGCGGAGTCATCCAGAAATAGGCCACTCCCATCAGGATGGAAATGAAAATCATTAGTTAGAAGAACTTTGTATTGATTTGCAGAGATGCCATGATCCCATGCCAGCAAAATAAATAAATGCCCCCCCACAGCAAAACAAAGCCACCATTTTTTCTTTTGTCACACATTGTCGTACTAATCATGCACCCACATGCGCTGTTTGCGCTTCATGTTAAATTCACTTAGCGTGTTTACAAATGTCAATGTGAATACAATACAATGCACACAAGCTGAAAAAATGCACAAACTGCATAACACGGCCTGTTCGGTGTCAAGAAGTAAAACTCGATGCCAACATCGTCAACAGCGACACCAGTGCTATAAACAAGTCTAGTCCTTCTTATTACTAATTTGAATGCCAGAAGTGACCTTAAAATATATTTCAAACAGAAAGAACACTATGGAAGAAAAACTATTTTGGACATTTGACCTTGATCTTGTTCGGATCAATTTAGTCAGTTCATCTTCTGGTTACAATGAATATTCTATATAAATCCTACAAACATTCAACCGCTCGTTCTAATGAGAATCTCAGAGAGAAGAACGGACGACCTGGAAACATAAAGCCTCCACCATTTAGTGACAGAGGCATAAACATTGATAACCTGAGGTATTCTTTAAACATGAATGACAATTTGGATCTTTAGTAAACTCATTTGTGATGCAGGTTTCTAATGCATTAAAATGTAATATAAATTCTAAGTAGCTAAACAGACAGAAAGCTAAGCAATGGAAGTGAACTTTGTATAGTGAAGGCCACTTCTCCTCTATAAGCATGTCTGTGTAGAGTTTTTCCACCAGCACAAAACGGTGGGAAAGTCTATGGGCAAAACGTGCCTTAACCCGTATCTGTGATGAGCTTATTGTCTTTCTGTCTGGGCGAATGATTTCAGAGGTCATGTTGGTGTTAACAGGCAACAGCATGGATTTACAGACATGAAAGGATCATTCTTGACAAATATAACAATATCCACATACTGTATATAACCAAAGACACTCCGGTGCTGTTGAATTCTTGAATCCGATTGGTCAGAAAGTGTTGGGTTTTTTTTACAACAGCAGGTCTGACAGTAGTTCTGGCTATGAAGCAAATAAAAGATTTATACCGGTGCGCTGGTTTCTTATATGTTATTGTTTCTATAGTAACAGATCAATTACGGGGCTAGGGTTAGGGTTAGGGTTGTGTATAGCAGAAACTTCCCATAAAAAGATTAAGAATAACTGTTGCAATGTAAGTGATAACAGGAACTAAGTTGTTTTCTGGAAAAATGCCAAGAGATTTACCTCAGCCACATCAGGTCATAAAGAGAACTACTGTACATCCCTTGTCCTGCACTATGTATTTTTTAGGCTATCACATTGTGTTGAATATTAAATTAGTATGACTTGTCAAGTACAGGACATGATGCTAAGGGTGGGGGATGTGACAAAAAATATTATATTATGTGTCTCGAAGATATTTCCAGTAGTGTTGAACTTCTGTTAACAACTGTGAATAAGAAGTAGAGCTCGATGATGACGGCATCATCAGGGTTGTCTCCACTGAAATCATGCCCGATCTTTCATGTTACATATTTGTATGTATGAAAAACCCTTCAAATATACTTCAGGCAGCTTTAGAAAACTCTTTCCAACATTTGACTGTGAGCCTGTTTGGATCAATTCCAAAATGTAATCAGTTCAATCCACTCGTTCTTGAGATTTCCCACTAAACAGAATTTCAGACGCATAGCTGGCTGGAATGGCAAAAATCTTAGATAGGTTTAAGCTCTTCAACAAGAATGTTTTAGCAACATCTCTGTATGACATACAGGAAGGAAGATATTGAATAAAAACTATTTCAGGCATTTGACCTTGCTGTGACCTTGACCGTTTTATGATCGATTCCAAAATCTAATAATCAGCTCATCTGTTGGTTACACACATATATATATATATATATACACTACCAGTCAAACATTTGGACACACCTACTCTTTTTCATAGGTTTTTCTTTATTTTTTTTCTTTATTGCCCAAGCAGTTTTTTCACAGCTGATGAAGGGCTGATATCTGACCTTCACCTTTAGACTTTGGGCTTTGACAGCAAGAAGTCCATGGATTTATTTTTAGCTTGGCTTAATATCAAAGGTGGGCAGCGGAAGCATGGGCTTTTCATCACTGCTGCTAATTTTTAATCCTCATAAATGATCCATGGATAAGAGAAGTCCAATAACAGTTAACATCCATGCGCTCTCATCTGGCCAACAGTGACATTTCCAACACAAAGTAGGATTGCTATTTCTGTTTGGAAGGTGAAAGGGGACTTTTTCCCCGCATTGTCTACAGTCTGTCTCTCTCTACCACTCTTTCTATCTATCTTTATCTCTATGTTTGCATGAAAGGGAAAGTACAATGCTGTAATCAGGTGCAGTATGCCCTTCATGGCTGGCATGTACTTTTGATGTGGAGTTGTTTACCTACAGTTGCCAGATGCAAATCAGAAGAATAATTTCTGTTGGATGGAGGATGGAGACACTGGATTTTTAATAAAGTCATGCTGTGGACTGGACAAACATTATTTGCACAGAGAAGCAGATATTGTTGTGGTTCTCTTGAATATTAACATAGAATAATACACTTTAGGACTAACTGTTCTCCAGCAATTTGTCAATGCTAACAAATATTTTCTTAAATGTTTTAAAGATTGACACATCATTCTTTTTATTTCTTTGCAGTTATGGTTAATGGGCCTCATTATTCAATCATTTATCAGAGTTTGTGTGTAAATATGCATTCGATGTGCATTCAAGGCACAGACGACGTACAGTTAGGGATGCTCATATACCTCTGTAAAAGGCAAAGTTTAGAGCTGACAAAATGATGAGAAAATGATGAACGAGCACCGTCTAAACATGACGTGTGCTAAATTTTCCAATAATGCAGCTCAGCCACTGCCACGCCTCAGCATACCAAGGACACACACTAACGCTTCCTGTTTATATAGCAATCCAGTCTCATAAAAAGAAAATCACATACAAGTTATCTGCAGCACTTTCTTTATACTGAATATCAACCTTCTGCCACAAGCATCCGACACACTATCATGGCCCGAAACTTGTACTTATATGTGGATAACTGGCCATACTGTCTGTGGTTCTTCCTCAAACTGTTGCCACAAAGTTGAAAGCACGCAATTGTATAGAATGTCTTTGGATGTTGTAGCATTACAGTTTCCCTTCTCTGGACCGTAGAGGCCCAAACCTGTTCCAGCATGACAAAGCGAGCTCCATAAAGACATGGTGTGCTAAAGTTGGTGAGGAAGAACTCGAGTGTCCTGCACAGAGTCCTGACCTCAACCCCACCGAACACTGACTGCACCCCAGACCTCCTTACCTGACATCAGTGTCTGACCTCACTAATGCTCTTGTGGCTGAATGAACACAAATCCCCACAGCCATGCTCCAACATCTGGATTAAGACCTTCCCAGAAGAGTGAAGGTGGTTATAACAGCAAAGACGGGGATAAATCTGGAATGAGATGCTCAGCAAACACATATTGTCTGACACACACCGTGTGCGATGGACAAACTTTTGCCAATACAGTGTATCACTTGAATGCGTATATGAGATCTTTTTTTTCTAAAAAAAGCTGACCTTTGCTCATGACACTTTCCCTTTTCTCTGCAAATACAATCTGGCATGCAAATCATGTAGTAATGTGGTACCGTAATGCATTTTTTTTCTTTTTTCCCCTAAATAAACATCTCACACAAAACCTAACAATATCAGCAATTACACATGTTTAAAAAAAAAGCCTTTTTGTGCCCCAATACAAGTCCCTGTTTAACTTGTAAATGAAAACAGATTCATATTCATAGGGCTGGAGGGAGAAAATGCCTAATTTCTCTTATTATACAGTAGATAGCCTTTCTGTTCGGACATGGCCTTATTCTGTTTATAAATATAACTGTTTATAAACAGCCTAGCAGGGCCAATATTTCAATATTTCAGTTTTGAAATGCAATTACCTTTTCACTAAATCCACATAAAAGCACTGAGTGTGTGTCTTTCTGTGTGAATGTGCTTTATAGTTTGCCAACATTATTCTATTACAGAATTTTTTATTTAGTATCAACTGTCAATGGAAACAACACAGATAGTGTAAGTCTGTGACAGCCCTGATAAAGTGAGAATTGGTCATAGACGAATCAACAAAGAGAAAAAGGCCATATCTGTGTGGTTCACATTGCAGCAGTTTGAATACAGCACACACACACACACACCCTTCTCCAGCTTCTTCTTATTTCTAAGCAAAGGGTGTATCAGGGGTTAAGCACTTGAGGTGTTCCTCAACTGTGTAGCTTGTGGCTCAATGGATTGGAGGCAGGAGATTAAGAAAAGCTATGTTAAGTTAGCGGAGCTCAGAGAGCGCCAGCATGACTTTCATTGAATATAGGACGCTGTGTGTAGTGTGTCCATGGAAACCATTTCCTGGCAATGCTTTTAGCACCTCTGCTTTCTCCGAAAAGGCACAACTAGAATTATAAGCCAGCTTTATTTTTCCGCAGGGTAATATGTTTTCTAGTTTGCGTCCCAGTGCCACATGCTGGAATTCGTTTTGAACATGGCTACGTGAATGTAAGAAAGTGTGAAGCCTTTTCTGTTCAAGTGTGCCTGTCATATCACTGTTTACTCTGTGCTGCTTTGTTTGCCTTTCCTAGAAAATTCTATGTTGCTTTTATCTGTGATATCCACACAGTCACAAAAAACTGCGAAGAAAAGAAGCTTTGTAAATAAAATGTATTTTTTTTTAAGAAACTGTAAATAAAATGAAGTCCTAACGCAGTCTTTGTGCTATTTCTTGGCCTAGTTTGAGAGGAGATATCCATGCCACAAATCAGGGATGAAGTTCCCAAAAGTTCCATAACGCTTAGTATTTAGGAATGTTCTTTAATTAAAGGAAGACTTCTTAGCAAAAGGCAATTTGTTTATAAATTTAGTATCCTGACCCCCGTCTTATTCACTAAATTGCTCAATTTCCTCAAAAAGGCAAAAAAACCCAAAAACCTAAACTGACTCAGTTTATCAAAACTGATTTTTTAATTAATAATAAACAGATTATTATTATTATTATTATTATTATTATTATTATTATTATTACTATTATTATTATTATTATTATTATTATTATTTACAGGATTGTTTTGTAGTGTTATGCATACTACATTGAAATCCACTCTTCATTTCACAAAAAATAATTAACTCTAATTAGTAGTAGTCCAGTCAGACACATTACAACTTTACCAAGTAAGCGCACTTAACAAACTTGCAAAAAAGAAAAAATAAAAGAAAAAGAAAGGCATACAGCCAATTATGATTTTGCACAAGCAGTGGAGAAGGAGTTTACCAAGTGAAGGCCTTGGCCCTAGATAGCAAGCAATATTATGTCATGATGTCCAACTTAATTAATGTTATATTTGATTTGTTACTTTGTAAACAATACATGACCCATAACATTACTGTCATACCTTCATAATTTCTATATATTTCCCAATTGATCATAGTGGTCACATTATCTACCGCATGGCAGTGGTGATGCACATCATCTTGAGTTAGATATCTGAATTATTTGGAATAGATTTCTGAAACATGTGGTTTCAAGTCCTGGGGAGGCAGTTGGGATGGCAGGATGATTTCAGGGTTGGTAGCTTCAGGGTTGGGCAAAGTACTGATAAATCATACTTAAGTGAAAGTGTAGGTAATGTGTCAAACTCAGTTAAAAGTGCAAGCATCCGGACACTAATGTACTCCAGTAAAAGAAAAATGAATGCACTCAAGTATTAAAAAGTAAAAAGCAAATATTTTTAAATGGGTGAAATTAAGTTGATGTAATGTTTCATATGATTTTTGTTTTAAATCCACTATGTCATTTTGCATGAAAACATCGTGAATTTGTAAATTGACAATATTTACCATTAGCTTGAAGGAAACCTAGCCAAGAATGTTAGCTACTTAAATCGATGCTAATCTGACATTAGCAAAGAAAACAAACGAACTTAGTTGAATAGAGCAGGTTCATGTTAGCAAATTAGCTAAGCTTACCTCAACATATTCAAATTATTCAAATTAGATGGAGTTCATGACTTCTATCACAAGACAGGACAGTGCAGCGCTAATCCAAGTTGCACAAGTCCTATAAAATCCTGGTCAGTGACATACAGGTGCAAAAATTGCAGAGGGAGTTGGATGTTTTTACTTCTGTTTGTGTGTGCGTCAGTCCAGTCTCTAATCGTTCAGGAGTCTGATGGCTTGTGGAAAGAAACTGTTACAGAGTCTGGCAGTGATGGTCCGAATGCTTCGGCATCTCTTGCCAGATGGCAGGAGGGTGAAGAGTGTGTGTGGGGTGTGAAGACTCCGATGATCTTCTCAGCTGTTCTCACTATCCGCTGTAGGGTCTTGCAGTCCGATACGGTGCAGTTTCCATAC
>JAQMYM010000025.1:420370-447395 GCA_030014255.1 Parauchenoglanis ngamensis
AAGTGTAAATGACCCTGTTTACACTTGGTATTAAAATGCGTCTTGGGCGAACTGATCACAACTAGACAGCGCTAAATGAGCACTAAGTGTAAACAACCTCCGAGACGCATTCGCTCTTATCACTTGCTGAGGTGGTCTGAGACGCATTTAACCACATACCTTACCATAGTGTTAAAGCTAATGCCCGATGCGTCCCCGACATGGACGTAACAGGAAAATACCAAGTGTAAACAGGGCCATATAATACATGACAGCATGGTAAGCAGATAATACAATACAACACAATACAAAACAATACAATTCAATTCCAAAAAAAGTAATTATGAAATTGTTACTGTTTTGCGTTATCATCGAATACATAACTCCTTCAAATACATTAAACACCAACCAAAGTTCACTACCAAACTATAAAAATAAAAAAATGGAGTTGTAATCTTAAATTATTGTGAATGTCAAGCCTTTCAGTTTACATTACACATGAAACATTCATTTATTTCACATAGCCTGTGACTCATTCTTTCACTTCATACTGTTCAGGACATCATTCATCGATTCACTGATTGGAGCCTGGACATTTATGCAGGTATTCCTGCAATTATAAGTCAGAATATCAGACAAATATCTGTATTGGACTGTCAGATTATATTAAACATGCATTACCACTGTTCACAAATTAGCTTAAGGAAATATTGTTAGTGTGCACGCTTATTGACACTTTCTGCATAAGATTAACATGAACATTTATTAAATTGTTTATAGCACTAGTTATTAAGTATTAGTGAGCTTTCGTTTTCTTTTCGGTGCTCTCACATTTAAACAAATGCAGAGTGAAATTCAACAAGATGTGAGAAAGCCAAGCTAGCTTGTGTTATAGAATATGCAAAGGCTTTTCTGACATTAGGTTTTGTCCAGAACACAAATACAGTAAGATTTGTTTTAAATTTAAGATTAAACCCCAGGGGAAAAAGAATTACTCGTTTGACTTAAAATACATACTTCTTTATATGTAGCTCTGGCAAATAAATAACATGGAGTGCCTTTCTGTGTGTGTCATGCCCTCAACAGTGATTACATCAATGAGTCTTGTGACTAATGATGCATGGAAGTGACAACAGGACAAATGATCTCTGCAGTTGCTGTTGAATAGAACACACCCATAGACGTACGAACCAGCACATTTCACAGAGCTGTAGTTTTGAAATAGTGACCTCTGGTGGTGAAATAAGACATTGTTGGTTGGAGTTGTTTAGAAAATCCCCACATCCAAGGGTGTGTCCTCGTGCTGGAACCTTAAGTCTTTAATTTTTTTCTTCTTTTAAAAAATCTAAAGAGTAGAGAGAGCTTTATTGTCATTCTAGCCATATACAAGTACACAACAGAATAAAACTGTGCTCTCCAAGCTCTTGAAGAACACTACAAAAAAAGCACAATGGTGTGATAAGTGGACATGTAGTGCACATTTAGAAAACTTGAAGATACAATATAATGAATACTGTGAAAAAATTAAATTACTGTAAATTAACATGACTAATAAAGTGTGATTACTGGATTTTTTTAATATATAATGTCTAAATTTATCCCAGATTGACATGAGAGTTCTTGAAAACTGTTAAAAGTCATGTTTTTACAACTCTGTCAGTCAAGTATGACCTGAAAAGATTATTTGTATTTTGATTTTATTGTGTATAAACATACTTAAGACATACTAATATATGCTACTTGACCTATACATACATTAGTTTTAATGTTTTGCACTAATGAATGTTTTGAGTCCTGCATTGTAATATGATATTTTCCCTAAGCTGGAACAACAGAAACCTGACCCTGCAGCATTTCAGGTTTGATTTACATTCACATTTACAGCGTTTGGCAGATGCTATTATCTAGAAGTGCATTGTTGTCTGTTTGAAAAAGGACTCCTTATGCCAGTGCATACTGACCACGAGCAAGCATCAGTGTTTTAAATGTAATGCAGCAGCTAAAGGGTGGTAGAGGCAAAAAAGCAGCAGTGATGTGTCATCCAAGAATCCTCTTGCATGCCCTATTGCATTCGAATAACTCCAGAGCATTGAGTGTACTTCAAATAACACTTTAGCTAATAACACACACGTTGTAACTTAAGAGTTTGCTTTGGTTGCAGCATTTAAGCTCAGTGAAGCTCGAAGTCTGATTTCTGTCCTCTCAAAATCCGATAAACAAACATCCGTCTAGAGGTTTGCTAATGAAAAGCTTTCCAGCAGATGAATATTGTTGTTTTTCTGATTCCCTAATTCAGTCATGTCTAATTAAATCCTGGATTTTGGTGTAGTTTACAGAATTAATCTTTTCTGTGGTGTACTGTAAGTTCTTATCAGAAATCATGTGACACAAATCTATTTATCCAGAACATTTCACATGTTGTATTAGACTTTAAAGAATATACTATTAGCAACTCCTTGGACAATAAAACCAAACATATATTTAACTGGATTATTTTAGGTAGACCCTATTCCAAAACAGCGGAATAAAAAGGACGCTCGGAGAGTGCAGATCTCCGACAAGGACAATAGTCGACTCTATAATATGCAAATCTGGAACTGCAGCCACTTTACATCATCATATATCTACATTGACTATGTTTTGTCACTATTTAACTTTACTGCCATCTACTGGATTTTAAGATGTATGACATTGTTGAGTGCTGTATCTCGCAACATTGGCGAAAATGAAACCAATTTTCTGGACCTGCTCTGTGACTCAGTTCCACTCCAAAATTGAATCGGTACTTCCATGGCCCATGCTACACCCTGCCACCAAATTTTAAGGAAATTGGTTTATTAAGTTTTGCACAATGCTGCTTACAATCAGACAAACAAACCACACCGAAAACATGTCAGAGGCAATAAAAGCCATTAGCTTTGCACCTAGCTGAGAGGATATATGTTCTGAAAGAACACAGCAAAAATGGGAGTGTGTTTCTGAGAGGCATCATCTGGAGACTTGCATTAAAACAAAGTTTTAATGGTGTGCTTGGTAGGTTTGATATATTGAGTATCAAGGCTTCTGCACATCCATATAGTTGGATTGCTTGAGCAGCATTTCCATCCTGGGTGATATAGCTATTGCTTTTGCTCCAAATTCATTTTGCCTGGAGCACTCTGTACTACTCATGGGGATTATACTATACAGCACAGAGGCTATTTACTGTACAAAAATCATTTGCACTCTTTCAGAGTTGGAGTACATACCTAACCCTCAATATCTAAACCTAGATCAGTTTCACAGCTTTAATAAACAGATTAAAATATCAGTTTTGGCCTAAAACTGTAGCTCTTATGACAATGCCTTTTCCATTTGACAGAAGAAGAGGGTAATTGGATAATGAACAGACAGGTCAATAAAGTAAAACTGTCTACACAAGCCCACTAACTGATAAAGACAACATGAGCAAGACTTTGCAATGAGTCAATGAATATCTGGGTTATTTGTATAGGGTGTGCTGATTGGGAACAGATGGTGATGATTAGATGATTGAGGGAATTAGAACAGTAGTGGATCATGTGACTGGTCATGTGACTGGGTTTGTAGTTTGTTGTTTAGCTCAAGATTCTATGAAATGGAGTTTATGTTTGTAAATGGAGCATATATACTGTATATAAATATGGGCTAATCAAATATAATTGAGAAGAAAGGGAAAATAAAAAAAATGGCAATGGAGATGTAAAAAGTTGTTTTTTTTACCATTAGATTTATACATTTATTCATTCATCAGATTTTTTTTATCCAAAAAGAATTACAAATAATAAAAAATACGATGGTGTCGAAAAAGCTTGCAATTCCTACTTGAAATATTGAACTTTCTTAAGAGGTCTGAGTCCCACGCCATGAGAATTCCATGACATCATTCCAACATGGATGCACCCATATACCAAGAAGTAAATACAAAAAATAGAAACATGTTTTATGGCTTTCAAAGCAAAAATCATCTCTGGTTACTCTCAAGATTTATTCCTCATAGATATACCTCATTTCTTCCTCTTTCTTCCTGTTTCTCTTGCTACTGTTGATTGGATTGTTCATTATGGATCCAAATTTACTCACTCATTTTCTTTACCGCTTTATGCAGGGAAGCTGGAGCCAATCCCAGCCGACTTCAGGCACAATGCAGGGTACACCCTAGACATGTTGCCAATCCATCACAGGA
This sequence comes from Parauchenoglanis ngamensis, assembly GCA_030014255.1. Lineage (NCBI taxonomy): Eukaryota > Metazoa > Chordata > Actinopteri > Siluriformes > Auchenoglanididae > Parauchenoglanis > Parauchenoglanis ngamensis. The sequence continues at coordinate 424,554 of JAQMYM010000025.1, forward strand.
CCAACATAAGATAGGATAAACCTTTATTAGTCCCACAAGTGGGAAATTTGCATTGTCACGGCAGAAAGTGGACAGAAACAAAGACCAGCAAAAACTAAAAACAATAATAAAGTATAATGAAAGTACAAATATGCACTCCAGGTGCACAATGGAGTGACAAACATTGACACAAAAACAGTAGTAAATTGCACATGTTGCATCAGAAAAATTGCACCCAAGTAAAAATTGCATGTAAGAGTTGTTGCATCAGAAATTGCACATAAAATTGCACATAAAAATGGTGCATCAGAAAAATTGCACCTAAGTGAAATTGCACATAAGAGAGCTAACATGGTGTATTGGATGTGTGCGTATGTTTGTTTGTGCGTGTATGGTCATCAGCAAGGTCTTTGTTGATGAGTCTGACAGCGGTTGGAAGGAAAGACCTGCGGAATCTCTCCGTCCCACGTCACAATTCACTCTCACAATTTACGATTTGTGGGCAATTTAGTGTAGTAGACAATCAATGCCACCTGCATGTCTTAGTGTTGAACATGCAAACTCTGCACAGAAAGGCACCCTGGTTGACCCTGGAGATCGAACCTGGGACCTTCTTGCTGTGAGGCAACAGTGCTAACCACTATACCACCCAATCTAGGTTTATATGTTCCAATTTTTTTCCCATGATGAAGTCCTTTGTTGTGTTGGCAGTGTGTTTTGGGTCATTGTCCTGCTGCATGACAATAAGACTGAATTATTTGTCTGTAAATTTGCAGACAGAATGTTTCTGTAGACCTCCGAATTCATTGTGCTACTACCATCATAAGTTACATCATCAGTAAAGAGCTGTTTGAGCCCATTCCAGAACAGCCATGCAAGCCCAAGCCATGACACTACCTCCACTGTGCTTGGCTGATGAGCTTGTATGTCTGGGATCATGAGAGGATCTTTTCTTTTTCCATACTTTGCTAGAGGTTAATCTTGGATCCAGAACTTTCACAGCACATCTCTGTGTTTCTTTGCAAAATCCAATTTGGCCCTCTGATTCTTACTGCTGATGAGTGGTTTGCATCTTGTAGTAAGGCCTCTATGTTTCTGTTCTCTTTTTTGAACAGTGAATTGTGATACCTACACCCCTGCTTTGTGGATATTGTTGGTGATGTCACTGACTGTTGTTTATGGATTTTTCTTCACAGATGATGTTTCTGTCCTCAACTGCTATTGTTTTTCTTGGCTGTTTACTTGCTGACAATTGATGTCTAGTTGTCAGTACACCAGTGGTTTCTTTCTTTCCTAGGACATTCAAAATTGTTGTGCAAATTATGTCTTCGATGTAGAGTGAAAACACAAGAATTGGCCTTGACGTGCTAATACTCTTGGAGGAGACTGTAGAGTTCTGTAAATCTGCTTTGTGACATCTACTGATAAAAGCACTATATAAATAAATTTGTATAATTGAATAAACTGTACATTATACTTTTCATTTCATTTAAATGTTATGTAATTAAGTAATTTAAATGAAATAAAAAGCTTACAGAATTCATGTCTTGGAAGGTCATAAAAACGTAAGGATTATATATTCCATTTTTTCAGCTTTGTCCTTTTCCAGTGTGGTTTTAGTTGTAATAACTTTCACACCAGGTACCCATGAATAAAATATATAGATCTGTCAAGTTATTTTTTAGGCCTGTCTTTAGGGTAAAAAAAAAAACCCTCATAGTACTCACAATCCATCACAGAATATAAAAAATCATTACTTTGAAACTCTGCATCATTTGAAACTGCTCACACAAAAGTGGATCATTCACTCATAAAATAAGTGTTTTAATGTAATTTTTTCTGTAGCTTCTGCAAGCCACAATGTAACATTACATTTTACTTATGTAATGTTTTACATTGCATGTAAAACAATAAAAACAAGTTGTGTAAAATGTCTATGATTGGGATATGTCTGTGATTGACTGATAGCAAGCTGAACACATTGGGAATTTTTTCTGCTTCACACCGTGTAAATGATTATTACTGGAGGAAAAATATTAATGAAATACTCCCAGTGCTTTAACCCAGTGCCCAGCTTAGGCCAGTTTGTACGAGACTGGCAAAAATTTAGTTTTTCTGCCAATAATATTCCATGACCTCACTCAAAGAAAACATTCAAAAATTTTACCTAAACAGTGTGGAAATGACTTTGTTTAGGTTGTACTCTAACCTTGCCTTGGCATCTGCCTGCAAAGATCACATCGGGTAAGGAGCCAGTCTAAACAACCACAGAGATTAAAACAGTCAGTCAGCCTAAGCTTCCTAGCTAAGTGCGCTTTTCTCACAATTTAATCAAGGATTTGGCAAGATATGTGCTGAGGTGAGTCCGAATCATTTTAGTTTCTAATCAGATAACAGCTGTAAAAATGCCAGCAATGCTCCTGCCCCATCACATCATCATCCAAACAGAGAAGAACACTTAAACACTCTGTTTGGATGACAATGAACAAAGTTTAAAATTTTTAAAAGACCTTAATCACAATCAATTTAGCCAACAGAACAGATTGAATTAATCAGTGATTATTTCCCCATCAGCGTAAGAGTGCTTAGACGACATGGCTCCGGTTTGTTAAATGCACTGTGTGATTTTTTCCTCAGGTGATGTGACAGAGACTGATGTAAATTAAATAAAGAACGTACATGATGTACATGAAAAAGAGACATATATCAGTTTGTGAAAACTTTTCAGAACTACGTAACTTAAAGAAAATGTGAAGGGTTTTCGCAGGCCACCACATAGATTGTAATATTACACAGACTTCTCAATGTGGTTTTTGACACTGCATGATTTTTTGGAATAAACCTTATTAAAAACTTAAATTTGTAAAAAAAAAAAAAAACTCAATAGTGTAGATTAGCTTGCATAAGTATTCACCTCCCTGGAACTTTTCAACATTTTGTATTGTTACAACCTAGAATTGAAACTTATTTGGGAATATATAGTATGTCATGAATCTTCAGGGAATCGCTCTTAATACTGGAAGGCAAAATCAATATAATTTGCAAAACATAATTTTTCTAATTTACAAATAAAAAACAAATTATTCGGATCTGTTGCAGTGTGACCCCTAAATTAGTTCTGATCCAGCCAGTTGCCATCAGATGCCACATAATTAGTTGAATGGAGTTCACCTGAGTACAATTAAAGTGTCATGTGATCCCTAAACAAACAGTTTGTTGTGCACGTGAATGGTCAAAATCATGTTCACACAAATGTTTAGTGCCCTCTTGTGGTCTTCAGCGTGATACTGCGCTGTTCATTCTTTTATCGACATGTTGGCTTATTTTTAATTTGGTTAACAGTTTCCTGAATCACCCACAATGCTGTTGGACCACCTGATGATAGTGGTGTAGTGGGATTGATGCTACATTTGACTAACTCAAAATTTCTGAACTCCATCTAGGAAAAACCAAATAAACTCCTCCTCAAGGAATTCCTACTCAGAAACTTCTCCTCAACCCTGAGTTCAGCCAGTGATGTCAAATCAACATGGCTGCTCACAGCATCTACAGTAAACACAGCAGCACTTCTTACCTTTAAATTAGTTATACCATATAGACAAGTATTTGCTTTAGATCAGTCATCATACATGAATTTTTGCTTGATAAATCTATAACAATGACTATACAGGTCTCTTTTTAAAGGAATAAACTGTACATCACTCATCCCAGTTAGCTGGCTAGCTTGTTGCTAACAATAGATGAACATGGAAGAATCCATTTTGTAGCTTGAATACAATAAAAAAAATAAAAGACTTAATTCCAAGCACTTCTGAGGTAAGAAAGTGATGCAGCAGAGCTTTAGTCCTTTAGCCTGCCCAGCTCTCTGATCTCCTCATCTGTACACTCAAACAGAAAGTTTTACTTTAAAAACTCTAAAGGAACTCTAATAATGATACTAAAGATGTGCCACTCAAAAGATGTGCCACCTAAGCATGATACATATGCTAAACTAAAATTTAATTATAGCTAAACACTAGTTGTAGTTGTTGTTGTTGTTGTTGTTGTTAAAAGCTATGGAGATGTGTATCTTGTGCATATTTGTAGAAACATATTTGTTGCAGAAAATGTGGTTAAGATTAAGATTTGGGTGCATATCAATCTTCACATCCATTTACATCCCTAATGAATCAGCCAGAGGGGACAATGTTCAGAAAGATAAATTCCTTAGAAGACACGAAAAACAAACTTTGAGAGGAACCAAACTCAAAATGCAACCCATCATCTTCTGCATCAAACCAGATAGTGAGATAATAAATCATTAGTGTGTACAGGTCTGGTGGAGTAATTCAGTATGAGCAGATTGTGAATTAGAGTTCTGGGATGAGCACACAACAGTCTTTATTTTACAGCAGCAGCTCTTGGGTACAAATCACCAGTCTTCAAGTGAAACTATCTTCTGAAGCCAGAGTGACACATGGACACTTTGGTTGCTAATTCTGATTGGAGTGATGAACCACAGGCTTTGAGGCTTAATGTGGTCTACATTAATGTTGTAAATGGTGTAAAATGAAACACTGTGACAAAGAGTAAGTAATTTACCACATTCATCTTAGTAATGATGATATCACCAGCAAAACACTTCAAAGCAGCTAGCATATGGCACCTCCTATTTAAGACACACACACACACACACACACACAGAGAGAGACAGAGAGAGAGAGAGAGAGAGAGAGAGAGAGAGAGAGAGAGAGAGAGAGAGAGAGACAAACATCCCTCTGCACTCATTGATTTAGTTAAGAAACATATAATTATGTCAGATTGATTACGAACATCAAAGGCCTTTAGAGAGCGGCGCAGTGATTTATGTGTCAAATTCTTTTTAATTATCTCAATGTGTGTATGAGAATGAGACACAGCAATAACAGGAGGAGAAAAGAGAGAGATGAAGATCAAGGGAAGGAGTGGGAGGGATAACGAGTGGAAGGGGCAGAATAAAGAAAAAGAGGAAAAAGAAGCAGCATGGTGTACAGTAGAGGGGAGAGAGAAGGGAGAAAGAGTGATGGACAAAGGAGAAAAAGTGAAAAGAAAGAAAGAAAGAACCTATATGATAAGGCAGAAGAAAAGGGATTAGAGAAAGAGAGAAAGAAGAAGACAGAGAAAGGAAGATCAGAATGAGTGAGGGAAAGGGGGCTAAAATGAAGTAGTTGAAGGTGGAGTGGGAAAGGAAAGGACAGGGAGAAAGAAAGAAAGAAAGAAAGAAAGAAAGAAGGAAGGAAAGAAAGAGGAGTAGAGGGTGAGAGAGGACATGGAGAGTGAGAGAGTGAGAGAGGAGTGTAGAATAGAGGGATGCAGTGACAGTATGCAGTTTTGAAGTGTGTTGAGGCAGTAATTGTGTGTGAAGGCTGAGTGTTAATGAACAGTGTGTGTTAATGTTCAGACCCCCTGCTGCTCCTCCTCACACTCTCTTCTCTTAATTGACCAGGCCTCTGCTCCCTCGGGCCCTCAGTTATTATTTATTAATAATTCATCTCTAAATAATTCACAGCCTGGGAGTGAAAGTGTGGACAGGCGCTGTTTAATTGAGCATGGGAAAATGAACTTGGACGTAGTTTGTGTGTGCAAAGCCAGGACTGGTTTCTCTTCACTTCTTCATTTATTAATTTTTTTTCTTCATTTGTACTTTTGAAAACAGGAACAGTCTCATTTTATTATTTCTTTACTTCACAGTGTCCCATAATGAGCAGAGGCAGCAGGGAGGGACGAAGGAGAAATAAGGACAGCTAGCAAAATAATCTGAACATGAACTTCTACAGGAAACAGTGTCTGGTTTAACCTGGGTTAAAGAATTAGCAGTGAATATCAAAAACATTTTTCTTTCTCATTATATCTATGAAGACCATCTTTCATTGGGTGTGAATTGATTAAAAATTGTCCAAATTGAACAATTCAAGCACAGGAAATTATTCTGTTTGCAAATATTTTCACGCGACAGAGAAATTACAGTGTGAACTAAAGAAAGAAGATTTGTTGATCACATTTATGCAAATGGGGAAAATGTGATCCGAATAGGATGCCTTAACATATTTAGAACTTTTAAGCATCAGTATAACTGTTTGTAGTTCTAGTTTTCACCAAGAGACCCTAATTGAAACCTATTATTAATGGGAATAAAACCCTGCTCTAGAAACTTTTAGGAACAGTTAAAGAACGAACAATAAAAGATGCAACAATTGTGATCCCGAAGGACTCACTTCTTAAAAATGTAGCTTTTTTCATGACCTCCAAGTGAAAAACAAAGCTGGTTGCTCCTGATATTGAATGCTATGAATGTACACTCACCAGAAGCTTTAATAGGAATAGCTGTAACACTGCTTGTGCAAATATGCAATCAGCCAATCACATGGCAGGAGGACAATGCATAGATGAACATTAGAAAAACATCACCTGGCCTTTTTCTAATCTTCAACTGTCAAGCCCAGTGAGGAGTGAGCTTCAGTTCTTGGCTGACAGGAGAGGAACCTGATGTGGTCTTCTGTTGTTGAAGCTCATCCACCTCAAGGTTTAACGTTTGGTGCATTCTGAAATGCTTTTCTGCTCACCATGGTGGTAAAGGGTGATTACTTGAGTTACTGTATCCTGTTGTGTGTGAAAATCTCAGCACATCAGCAGTTTCTGAAATACTCAGACCAGTCCGTCTGGCACCAACAAACATGCCACGATCACTGAGATCACATTTTTTTCCTACAATCTGGTGTTTAATGTGGTCATTAACTGAAGCGCTTGATTTTATGCAGTGAGCTGCTGCCACATGATTAGCTGATTGCAAAATTGCATGGAAAAAGGTTTACAGATATTCCTATTAAAGTGGCTGGTGAATGTCTGTTGTAGTTTTACTGTACACATCTTTTAAACTTTGGCTTCGGGTGCAAACTCCTCTGGCTGTGAGGTTCAGCGACTGCAGTAACAGCAAAAGTCCAGCAAATAAATGTCCTATTCTCTGTACACATATGTATTGTGTGTGATTATAACACACAGTGCTATAAACTAATTTCCCTGCATTCAGAAAGGAAATGAAAACCCATCGATTTTTAATGGATGTCCGAGGTCAAATATTAAGCATCATTAATAAACATGACTATATAATCCAAATTCAAAGCAACAGTTCTTACATTTTAATTATAAATATCTTAAAAAGAGAAAATAGAGAAAGTTAGTTCTTGTATAGATTTAAATTTTACAACGCATTGCAAGAAATGCAATAAAAAAAGAGTAGTTCTAATGCTTTCCTTCTCCATCAGAACCACAAAACTATGCTGGTGACACATAACCACTTTCCTCCCTCTGAGACAGTGTACAGATTTAGACTGTTATTTTATTTAACAAGGGGATTTTCCCCTGAACAGGCTCTTTATTTTCTCCTATATTCCAGAGGGGGTCAGTAACATCCTGTTCTTCATAGTTTTTCCCAGCTTCATTTTTTTGGTCTCTGTAACAGTCCATTTCATATCCTTCTCTTTGTCTGTTATTTTCTGAGAATAAGTATTATAATAAATAAAAGAGAAAGGACTACTGCAGTAATATGGCACAAAAGAATACTGTGGATTTATGTAGATGTTTTGTGTGGCTGAGATTGTGACAAAGGTAAGAAGTTTGGGGAACATTGTTGTTTTGGGGGGTCATTAGGGGACATCTTTCATCTTGGTTTAATAGTCATTCATTAAAAATAAATAAATAAATAAATAAATAAATAAATGGTTTCCAAACACCCAGGTTACATGTTGTTCTGCATGAAAGCTTTAAAGCATCCGCTATGTAATTGTGTTAATGGTTCTTTTTTTTTTTATTATTATTTATTCATTTATTTTACTAATCCTAATGATATATGGTTTTATTTCAGGTAAAAGTTCATTTCTGGCACAACTGCTCAAGCGAGTCAAAAGACATATTCAGGTTGTTTATGTCCAACATGTCACAATAATTTCCACAGCTTTTTTCCATTTGCTGTTAGGCAACTCATTTCCAGCTCAAAGAGAACTATTGTGTATTTATGTCCTGTGTTCCTGTTTGTATTTATTTATTTTTGTGTTTGCTTCCTCACTTGCTTGCTTTCACATTTATTAAGAGTAGAATATAATTCGAAAAGAGTAGAATAGAACAGAATAGTGTATAGTCAAGAATACTGTATATAACAGTGTTTGTTTACTCACTTAATTAAATTCAATTCAATTCAGTTTTATTTGTATAGCACTTTTAAAAATGGACATTGTCACAAAACAGCTTTACAAGTACAAAATATCTGGATATAAATTTCAAATATATATATGCATTCCCTAATGAACAAGCCAGAGGTGATGGTGACAAGGAAAAACTCCTTGAGATGAAATGAGGAAGAAACCTTGAGAGGAAGCAGACTCAGAAGGGAACCCATCCTTATCTGGGTGACACCGCATAGTGCAACTGTACATAACTCCCTTCTATAACTGTCTGCTATATTGTTAAAATTGTGTAACTAGGAAATTCTTTATAGTTTAACAGGAATTCTATTTAGTTGAAGTTCACTGATGGAGTCTTGAGTGCAAAACTGTTTGTGGCAATTGCAGTCCTAATACTACGTATAATGTAGTCCTACACCATCATAGCTAAAGTGTTCATAACAATTGAAATCCAAAGACATCTTCATGGTTTCTAAATTTCTAAATCTTTAGGCTGGGCATTCAACATCATCCAAACATCCCAGTTTACCAGAACAGTCTATGCTTATGTCTATGCTTACCCTCCAGATCTGCTCTATTAACAAAAGGCATGATTAACCAATTCATTTTTCAGGTTAGACTTAAACACTGAGACTGTGTCTGAGTCCCTAACACTGTTTGGAAAGCTGCTCCATAATTGTGTGGTTCTGTAAGAGAAAGCTCTGCCCACAGATGTGGCCTACTTACACATTTTACTTGCTTACATATTTATTAAGAATAGAATAGAATAGAATAATTTAGAGCAGAAGAGAAGAGAATATATTAAAATAGCGTAGAATAGAGTAGAAAAACAAATTGAATATATATTTATATTTATATATATAAATATATATATATATATATATATATATATGCACGCACGCATGCACACACACATACACACACACACACACACACACACACTCATCAGCCATAACATTAGAATTACTGACAGTTGTAATGATTGGTTATCTTGCTACAATAGCACCTGTCAAGGGCGTGATATATTTTAGGCAGTTCTAAGTAAACAGTCAGTTTCAAAGTTGATGTGCTGGAAGCAGGAAAAATGTGATGACTGAATGACTATGAACAAGTTGTGATGGCTAGACAACTGGGTCAGACCATCTCCAAAACAGCAGGTCACCTACAAAACATGGTCCAAGAAAGGACAACAGGTGAACCGGCGAGAGGGTCATCGGTGCCCAAGGCTCACAACTGCGCATGTGGCGTGAAGGCTAGCCCATCTTAAATCTGTGCAAATATCAGGTTCATATTTGGTCACTTTGCACTTGCAAATCAGTTCAAAAACTTCGGTTACTTCCTGTAGAAACTTCAGATTAAATTTTTTTTGGTTGATTGGATAACATCTACATTGCTCTCAAGAGCTTTGCCTACTTCATACATCGGTTTTAAATATGAGCAATTCAAAGGAGTAAAAGCTTAAAGTTTGGTCTCTGCTGAAGTCCAGTTACACAAGTGCCGTAATATGTTTCCGAAACCCAACTTTTCCTCACTTGTCTTTGGAGAACGGTTCGTCAGAAGCTGTCTACAAGATCTGTACAAATCTCGAGGTGCCACAGCGTTACACAAACATGTCCTTTCATGATTCCTGTTTTGCGCACCTCAGGGAGAGCCCCAGCACTGTGTGTGTGTGTGTGTGTGTGTGTGTGTGTGTGTGTGCGAAAGAGAGAGAGCGAGAGAGAGAGAGAGAGAGAGAGAGAGAGAGAGAGAGAGAGAAAGGAAAAGAGAGCAACAGGGTGTACTTTTGCTTCTATATGTATGAAAGGATTTCTGTAGGCAACACTGTAGATTTAACTTAATCTAAGAGCACATCAAAGCATCCAGTACGGTTTGTGCTAAATTCTCATCTGGTCCTTATCAGCAAAGTGCTGCTAAATGCTTGTGGGGAGGGGGAAAAATACAAAGTAAAAGCAAACATGTTCGCATTTAACCTACAAATTTGGTACCAAGGAGTGCTGTGAAGAAAAAGAAAAAAAAGTCATTGTATCAATGGTTCATTCAGTAAACAGAGTAAAGCTATAACTACTTAACAGTTCTTTGGCACAGTATAAAAGTTTATATGTGCATTATTACAGGGCAACTACATTGTACCAACTAGTGAATAAAAAGTCATTCCTAAACGTACTTAATGTGGATTGAATAATGAATAAAACATGACAGGACATGCTGTTTTAGGAAAATGATTAACATTTACGGCTCATCACAAAAAGCAGAGTTACTGTTATTATACCAAAGTTGATCATTTTCCAATATCGGTATTTCTCAAAGTATTTTATTCCTCTTAAACAACAGCAATTTGCCAATGATTAAATTTTTTCCTCACCAATCTCTTTTTATCTCTCTCAAAGTTAATAAGACAAAAACGCAGCTCACATTACTTAAAAAAAGTCCTCTGTACTGAAGCCCTAACCATGTTTTTCAATTTAAAGCTACATCTTTATCTCTGACTGTTATAAATCACTGACACTGGACACTCCTTCCATAAGTGTTAAATTGAAACATCTCCTTCCAGAAAAGCCATATTCACCATATCCACGATCACATTTTGAAATTTACATCACAAAGCAGCTTTCAGCTTTTTACAGATTTGTTTTTTTACTATTTTGAGTATGTGAAACTCATAAAACTTTGCTTGATGCTATTAAAGAAGACGAAATCCAACTATTCATGCATTTCTGATCTCGGTCCATGTCAAGCCAAATCTAGTGTGAGAGGTGCAAATCATCTTTTCATTCACCATGGATGTGTTTATTTTGTGAACACGGTTATTTTGTGAGCAGTGTTGTTATGATTTTTCTTTCAATTGTTGTCTGTCTACAATCTGATCCCTCCATCTCCCTCTCTCTCTCTCTCTCTCTCTCCCCTACTGTTAGCGGAGCGAGGCCTGAGCGTGTTCTGAAGCCCGAGCTGGTGAATAATAGAACAAAGTGATGATAAGCCTTTAGAGGTTTCACTGCTCTTCATCCCCCCATCATCCAACACAGAAAGCGAGAGAAAAAGAGAGAGAATGACTCTTTTAAAAAGGGAAACATAGGATGCAGGAAAAACAAAATGCCCCAGACATGGGAGTTGAAGAATGCTGGTAAGCGTAGGTAAGATACCCAGAATAATTTCAATCACTATTAAATAACACTTAAGGCAAAGTGCTTGATTTTAACCAGTCTCTTCATTTCTGACAGAGATCAGCCTGAGCTGTCAATCAAACCCTCTAAATTCTAAGGCAGAAGGTTGAATAAGGGACGCCTAAAGGCATCGAATGCTCTAGTCGTCCCTGAGAGATTCCCACTTACCTCAGGTCTCTGTAGAGGAACAGATGACACTTTAGACTTTGTTTAGACTGATTGAACTTCTGGCAGCTCTGCTGTTTCTTTGCCTGGTGATTGCACACATCATTAGAGCTGTCAGTCATACAGGCACAGTGACAGAGCTGCACCATGGGACTGCCTCAGGGCCTAATCAATCCAACGTCCTATAGAATGCCTCATCAAATGCTTCACCAAAAAAAGTGCTCTGCAGCCTGCTTGCAAACTACACCGTGGCTCTTATTGATCACATTATAAACAATGTGCTCTTCCTTCATGTGCTTTTTACCTTTCATTTTCCTCAAGCTTTTATCTGTCATGTTATTATAGAAACTTTAAATGCTGTAAAATTTGTCCAGGTGCTGTTGAATAAATGAATGATTAGTTTATGGCTATAAATAAGACACTTCTAAGAGCTTATTTCATATTATCATTTTAACTAGCACCACAAACTGTGCACAGATAATACGGAGATATCTATTTTGTATTTGATGCAGGGACAATAAATGCATACTTATCTCTCCATAAATACATTTAATTGTCGACTTTTTTAAGACTTTAAGACCAGAGAGGGTAAATAGAATTAAAAATCTATAATAGTCCTCTCTCATTTCTTAGCAGTATCTCTAGCCTTATAGCTAGGCTCTCTGGTTGGATGAGATTCTTTAAGCTAAATAATTTACATAAATGTATGCGATTGGATAATAAACTAATGGAGGATATGCTACAGAGGCTGAGATGGTTCATTTTAAAAAAATTAGTCACTGAATTATGGCCAGGTGTTGTTGTTTGCATACTTTGATTGACCCTTACAGCATTTAAAAAAAAAAAAAAGAATACTCAGTTATAGTGTGAAATGCTTTGCCAGGTCTGCCATTTAATGACCCCTATTTAGGACATGTGAACATTTAATGATTTGGTTTGAACCTCAGCTTGCCTTGGGTCTGCTTTGTGCTACACTATGAGTCACTGAACATAATTATTTGTTGCTTTTACGTGACCTTCGCTACGCCTCCATGTGTTTGGTTCTCAAGAAGGCATGAAAAATAAATGAGCCTACCACCCCCTATCTCCAACCTGAGTCCTGGAACAATAAGATATCCTCCATATTGTTCCGCATCCCAAAACACACGGCGCATGAAAAAAGAAACCTCAAAACATAATAAGACAAAAAAAAGGGGACTTTGAAAGAAAGTTGCACTGCCAGAGTTCCTTTCAACAATATACAAGGCCGACTTTCTCAGTACCTCCATGTTATTCTGAGCGTTCCTCCAAATATTTGGAGAGAACGAGAGGAGATGAAAAGAGCAGAAAACAATGAGGCCGTGCTGGTGTTGTGGCGTCCGTGGTCCCTGCCTCGTCCCGTCTTTGTGTCTGCTCCAGGACTTTCAAACGCACTTACACCAAATCCAGACCGCATGCCAGCACTCACGGCTCGCTGCACACGTTCTGTAAGCAAAGGTGCTTAAACTGGGACCAGATTTAGTCCAATCGGTTGTTTTTTACATTTTTCTTCACAGGCTTGCTAGAGAGAACATCATTTAGTTCGTGTTCATTCTAGAGGTAACCTGATTCGTCTGGGGAGATTTGCTTTTTCGGTTGGAATTCTGTAATTTAAAAAAATCATTTCCAGGCACTAAAAGTCCTGGATTTCTGGAGTTCAAACTGAAGTTTCAAAAGATTCAAACTGAAGTTCAAACTAAATTTCAGACAATACTAAAAAAAGCTGACATGAGCCACTGTTACATTTCCACAACCTTTTATTTATTTATAGTCGTACCTGAGAAAACACACCTGCCCTGTCAGTGGGAACCAAGTATCGAAAAAGCTTTTGCAGATCTGCGTTCATAAATATTTTTACAGTATTAATCATTGCAATACAGATAAGTTCGGTAGTGTCAAATAGATTTAACAGTAGAGACACAAAGTTACAATGAGATACAAATCTCTCAGGGATGGCCTGGGTCAATGAGATGTATTTTGCTAAGTAATACACAGAACAGAATTGTGTGAAGGATATTGAAGCTGGACATATATTTCTGTCTACGTAAGATGTAATTTTAATTAAAGAAGCCAACTCACCCTTCCCAGAATCCCCTGCGCCCAGGAAATTTGCCATTTTCAATGCCATCAAAAACAATCCACAACAATTCAGCGACATCCTAGGCCCTAGATCTTATATTGTAATGTAAATTTAAAGACATATTGCCAAAGTATCTATATTTTAAGTTCTTTTGACTAATCAGTACCATTTCCGTTTGGTTATTCTGTATGCAATGGAGCTGAAATGGCCTCGGTCGTCTCTCAGGCAGAAGCAAAGGAAAGAAAGGATAAGGAATATATTTTTCAAAGCTTCCATGTGTGGCACGTAGATGAAGAAAATCTTCAAGATGGGTTTTGAAGGGTCAAGTGCTTTTAAAACAATAACAATGAACTGGATCCTTTCACTTTATGGCCTGGAAAGAAAAGGAGGGCCATATCACTTTCTACTATCAGTGTAGGCAGAAAATCCAGCACAATTAGTACTACAGAAAGTGTATTTGTGGACGTTTTAAGAATTTCATGTAAAATTATTAGCAAATTAAGAAAAGTGCACCTACAAAATTGATGTGTTAGTTAATAACATTCTTATTAAATTATGATATTTCATATCACGGTGCTACTGAATTCTCAATTCTGATTGGTCAGAAGGTGTCGAATTAATTTTCTATAACAGCAGCTTTAAGAGAGTTTTCTATTAATATGTTTGTTCTGATGTTATTGCTTCTATAGTAACAACTGCTTAAATATTGTTGATATAATGAGGATTTCTGTAAGAAGATATTCACTTAACAATTATGGAAGGACTCTAGTGTCAGCACTTTGTAATATTATTTTCAGAGGTGAAGTTTAAGTAACTGTTACTTTTTCAACATGAGAAAGTCTTCCAGACATGATTTTCAATTATCAGCTTTATTAGACATCTCAGACCTTTAAAGAGAGAGAAAGAGAGGTTATTTCCAGTACATTCCACAGGATTAAATGCCTGTTAACTATAATATGACAAAAAGTATGAAGTATCATTCATTAATAAGTGAAACAAATACTGTAAAACACTTCAGGCTGTTATAGGAAAATAATCAACTTCAGGGTGGTAACAGTAACTCTGCTTCGCACCACCCTGCTGTTGATTATTTTCCTATAAAAGCATGCCCTATCATGTTTTATTCCTTATTCAAAACATTTGGTGTCATATTGTAATAAATATGTGGAAAGCTACACATCTGGCCAGCACATTGTGTCAAATCATTGTCCAATCACATTGTGTTCTGCTCTTAACTCCCCCGCAGTTACATGGGTGTTGTGCATTTTAAGTAAAAACACTTTTGCTCGTTGACTATGCTGCAAGAATGAACGCAAAATGAGTTGTCATTAAAAAATTAATATAAAAAGAAATAATGATGTGTTGCTTCGAACACGTCTGGGGAATGTAAAGCTTGGAATGCTAGAAATACCAATGTCAAGAAAAGAGCAATTAACTACCACATCTTATCTGTTATACAGATGGCCGACCACTAGAGGTCACTGTTAATGGAGATGCCGAACAGAACAAAGGCCTCCTGCTTTTCCAATTTGTATTTCAAGTCTGCTTCATTTCTCTCTAAGGGCCATTCATCTGCAAAGTTCAAAGAGTATAGTGTGCTTTTATTACTGTCTGCAATAACATCTCCGCAGTTAAAGAATCTCTCTGGACTTGCGCACCAAGAAATAAAGGCACATCCGCACTGCTTTAGGAGCAGCAGTAAGCCCTAAACAGCGTCCAGTCCCTGAGAATCAGAAGGAATGACATCTTAAGCAGGACCATGTCTCGGTACTGCAGCGGGATTAGTAGCTAAAGGAGTACTGAGCTCTTCTGTGTGGCCCAGATTAAACCTGTTCACAATAGAGCTAAAGTGTGTAGTCAGCGTTCGGACATGTGAGAGGATCAGTGTGTTTGGAATTGCGTGCGTGTGTGTGTGGGAATGGACAAAACTAATGCCTGTGCAGACTAATGCTCACCAGCACAACACTCAGCAAACCCTCTACAGCCAGAGACTCTTACGCTGCAGATAGGAACAGAGCGTTGTGACGATCATATTCATCCCACGCAAAACAGGGGATTAGCTCTCTCTCTCTCCTGAATCTATATAGCCACCTAGCTCTGATTGTCTTTTTTTATCACTTTATCTCTAAGTGTGTTTCTCACTCTCTCTTTTTCTCAATCTCTTTTTTATCTGTCTGTCTTTCTCTCTCTGTCTATCTCTCACTCACACTCTTTATTTCTTTCTGTCACGTTATCTCACTCTGTTACTCTCTCTCTCTATAGTACTTGGGGAAAAAAGAAAAAAATATTCAAATATATAATCACACACACGCACACACACACACACACACACACACACACACACACACACACACACACACACACACACACACACACACACACACACACATACACACACATTTGTATTTGTGACATTTCAGCACACCATTGTGTACTAATACATATTTGTAGAGTTATTTACACTGGCTTTGCCTGCTATTGCTGTCTTTTCCCCTTACTCTCTCATTCCATTTCTTATTTGCTCTCTTTTTCCTCTCTCATAACCGTTCTCTTTCTGTCTCACTCTTATCTCTTCATCTCACTTTCTCTCTGTCTCACACTTTCATCCATTTTTTATTTCTATCCGCCTATTTATCTACACTCTATTTTATTTTCCTTTTCTCCATTTAGACTTTATTTCCATCCATTCTCTGTCATTTTTATTGATGTCTATTCTATTACTCTTTCCTTTCTTTTCTACTCTTTTCCATTCTTCCACTCATTTCCTATAAAACATTAGGGAAAACATGAGAAAAGCATCAGTATCAAAAACAACAGAAAGTATGAATACTACTTATATCAACAATCAAAGCAGTAATACTTTAGAAGTAAGATATTATTAGAAGTGGTCACACTAATACTAAGAAGAATATTATCAATAACAGTAAAATCAACTGTAAACCCCCCCCCATCGTAACAGAAGCATAGCACAGACAGAGTCAGTTGTTCGAATGAAGTGAGAGAGAGAAAGAGCGAGAGAGAGAGAGAGAGAGAGAGAGAGAGAGAGAGAGAGCGCGAATGGGAGCTGAGAGACTATAAGAAGGGGTACATCCAGGCTCATGGTCAGCATCAGGGGGTTTGGTGTGTTGAAGGTAATCCATTGGGATCTGGTCAAATCTGTCACAGATACACAGCTGAATGCAGCAGCAGCGTGAGAGCTGAGAGGACCGAAAACTGGATTACTCCAATACGGTCACATTAATGCAGCCGCCTTATCTGCTAAACAGCTTTGCCCTGTGTGCAGGCTCTTTTTCTTTCACACTCTTGCTCTCCATCTGCTTAGCTTACATTAATGATCGAGAGTGAAGCTGGGGTTACATTACACATTTGTACCCCATAACAGTCATGAATCACAACCAAGTTCAGTCTGTGCTGGTTAGGAAGTATAGTATGGACACAGAGTCTAATGTCTTGCATTCTAATCAAGTTTAAGGCTGGTTGGTATGTTCACAGATTAGTAGGACATATGGTCAACTTCTTAATTAACTTTTCCTAGACAAATGGTATGCCCAGTGTTGCCAACTTAGAGACTTTGTTGCTAGATTTGGTAACATTGTAGATGCCTTTCATTCAAAACAGAACCTAGAATTGGATCTAGTGACCTTTTGACAGCTGATGATATACAAGTTCAGAGAGCAGGTTCACTTTACTCACCATCGGTGTGTAAGGCCTGACTGTGTTCTGCTTACAACCAATCACTGATCATCATTGTTACCCAATGACTGATCACCACTCTTTCTAACAACCAATCACTGATCACCACTATTTCCCAATGACCAATCACTGACCACCACTGTTGCACCTCTTTGATCTTTATTTTAAACTCTCCTTTTCGTGATATTTACAAATAATATAACAATGAACCGTTTCCAAGATAAAAACTATGGTATTTGTACATGTGAATACTTTTTGTTTTTTGTTTTTTATTTAGATTTGTTTCTCTGTAAGAAATACATTATTAAAAAAAATTACAATCCAGTAATTTCTATTCTTATAAAACTCTATTCTAGTCTAGTTATTGTATTATTGTATAAGTGAAAATCTTCCTTCTTTATGTTCCTATATAATTTGTAATTTTATTTGCCGATAATTATGATGAATACATTAATATGCTAATTGACTTCTAGTGACTTTTTGAGTGTGCTTTAGTTACATTAGTCATGACCTGCTCCTTACTCCATGCACAGCACGCCGTGAAATCTCGGCCAAACGCAGTGTTTCATCCATCTCCGTCACGGAAATGCGCACTTCCGTGAGTTGACGGAGACCTCACGGACTACAGTTCCCGTGAACACCTGCTCCCAGCCTTGAGGCCAATCAGCGGAGAGAGGTGCACCTCATGGACAAATTAGCCGTGTGAAAAAGGACTGCCAAATGCACTTCTTTAGTCAAGCCCCGTCTGCTATTACCGAGCATTTAATACCCGCATTTGTTTTACTGTGTTTTTGACTCTGTTTTCTGTTGTGACTACTGATTTCGGATTGTCTATATTACTCTGTTTGCTCGACCACAGCCTGTACTTTGGATTACTCTCTGCCTGCCGTTTATGTACCTCTACCTGTTGTGTGTAAATAAACACTATACAGCTTTTACCTCTGTCTCCCGCTCCTGCACTTGTGTCGAGTTATGCCACGACGGCACGAGCACCGTGACAGAATGCTTCACCAGAACAAGGACACAGCAGGATCTCTGTGGATCCAGGATGGATGTATTACAACAATGCCGACCCTATTTCTGCAACAATGGGAAATGGAGTCAGAGTCCGGTTCCAAGTCCACGCCAGAGTCCGGTTCCAATTCCGCGCCAGAGTCCGGTTCCAAGTCCGCGCCAGAGTCCAAGTCCAAGTGTACCAGAGTCCAAAACAGTGCCGGGGCAAATCCTTCGCCTTCGCCTGTGACCCAAATTTTGCCTGCACCAAAGTCTGGATCGCCACAAGGGTCAGAAGCCATTCCATTCATAGTCGCTCTCCCAGAGCCCATTCCTCTTCCAGTTCCTAATCCTGCTCCAGTTAAAGCCAAGGTCGCTCACGTGGAGCCTGTTCCTGTTCCTAGTTCTGCTCCCGTTTCAGCTAAGGTTGCTCACGAGGAGTCTATTCCTGTTTCCGCTCCAGTTCAAGCCACAGTCACTCACATGGAGCTTATTTCTCTCCAAGTCACCAGGCCAGAGCCAGAGCCCTCTTCTGTCAAGGTCAAAGAGACTGTTCACGTCAAGGTCAAGGAGTCTGTTCACATCAAGGTCAAGGAGACTGTTCACGTCAAGGTCAAGGAGACGGTTCACGTCAAGGTCAAGGAGACGGTTCACGTCAAGGTCAAGGAGATGGTTCACTTCACGGCCACGGAGACGCTTCACATCACGACGATGGAGACGGTTCCAGTGCCCGTCTCAGTGCCTGTTCCAGTACAAGTACAAGTCACAAAGCTTGTTCTAGTACAAGTACAAGTCGGAGAGCCTGTTCCAGTACAAGTACAACTCATAGAGCCTGTTCCAATACAAGTCACAGAACCTGTCACAGCTCAAGTCACAGCGCAAGTTCCCGTCGTAACTCAAGTCACAGCGCAAGTTCCTGTTGTGCTCTCTGAGCCTGCTCCTGTTCCCACGCAACTCTCCGAGCCTGCTCCTGTACCCGCGCAACTCTCCGAGCCTGCTCCTGTTCCCGCGCAACTCTCCGAGCCTGCTCCTGTTCCTCCCGCGCAACTCACAGAGCCTGCTCCTGTTCCAATGTGCCTAGCCAAACCTGCTTCTATGACTGAGTTCCTGCCTGAGTTTCTACCTACGCCCTGATAATGGCAAAAAATTCGGTGTGGTAGAGACAAACGATAGTCATGCCCCTACATGTCCAGGACCCCCGAGAAGCAATCTCGTTGGGCGCTCCGGGAGTAGCGCCTTTGGGGGGGTTCTGTCATGACCCGCTCCTTACTCCACGCACAGCGCGCCGTGAAATCTTGCACACGTGCGCAGTGTTTCACCCATCTCCGTCACAGAAATGCGCACTTCCGCGGGTTGACGGAGACCTCACGGACTACAGTTACCATGAACACCTGCTCCCAGCCTTGAGGCCAATCAGCGGTGAGAGGTGCACCTCATTCATGTACAAATTAGCCATGTTTAAAAGGACTGCCAAATGTGCTTCATATTTGCGAAGCATTAGTCAAGCCTCGTCTGCTATTGCCGAGCGTTTAATGCCCGCATTTGCTTTACTTTGTTTTTGACTCTGTTTTCTGTTATGACTACTGATTTTGGATTGTCTATATTACTCTGTTGCTGATCGCTCAACCCTTTTCTGTGTCGTGGATTACTCTTTCTGCCTGCCGTATTTGTACCTCTGCCCAGTGTGTGTGAAATAAACACCATGCTGCTTTTACCTCCATCTCATATCTTGCACTTGTGTCGCAGCCATGCCACGATGGCGTAAGCACCGTGACAACATTCCTCTAAAAACAGTAGGCAACACTGGGTATGCCACAGTACAATTAAATTGTGGGAAGTGCACGTGTGTCTACACAGTAAATAAAAGAAAAAGAATCTACCATGACCTTGTGGACAAGGCAAAAATCTGGTTTTCAATTGCTGAAGTCTTGAAAGTAATTGCTAGTACTTCGTAAGCACACGGTTTGGTCTCTTCATGGTGGTTTAGCAACAAATTATAAGCTGCATATTGTGTGCGCTGTAGTTGATAGCATGCTTGTTTAATCACCATAAAAATGTTACAAAAAAGATTCAGATGAAACCGAAAACGTTACCAGGCAAAACATTAATGTGATTTATTACAGTGTATCTCAGTAATTTTCTCACACTAAAGCTATGCTATAAAATCATTCATAGCATCTTTAACAACCAACTGAACATTTTTAATTGTAGGCTAATAACCAAATGTGATTTAAATAACATAAACACATAGAGAAACAGAAAATGTATATATATTTAATCAATACTTGCCAAAGAATAGAATTCCCTCCTGGAGATACAGACCTGAAAAAATAAATACAAACTTTGGGAATAAACTTACATATAGTCTTTATAAACTATAGAGAGGCCATGAATTTATATACTAAGGATACGAGTGAAGTTTATTATATCATGGCAACAAAAAACGTAACTCATGAAGCAACTATTACATTTTAAAACAAGCAATTAATTCATTTAGAACATTGTGGCCAAGGAACCTATACATAGAGCTATAACTTTAGTCTTGGAATGACACAAAAACTGATGACATACTGGTGTCACTTGTATTGCAACATGGATATTCTGTTCACCTTTTTTGACCAAATAATTAACAGGAGAGTGTGACATTCCCATGAGCTCAAGTTACACAGTTTGTAGCCATTTGATACTTTATTTGTTGTGGCCTCAATATATTACTTCATGGCCATGTCTTTAACATTACTGCATAAATGCTGAATTAAAAATAGGTCCTAATCCTGTTTTGAAGCAAACTTGAAAGGGGAAGCTAGCCAGTGTGACAGCAATTGAATGAATACCATGAAAACATTACTGTGATCAGTGTCTCATCTAGGTCGCTCAGTCACTCTAGATTGGATTTGTCTTTTTCTGGTTCTCAAAACCAAAATACAAATGTAAGTGTCATGGTGGTGCAGTCGTTAGCACTCTCACATCAAGAAGGCTCTGGGTTCGAACCTCACAACCGACTGGGGTCTTTCTGTGTGGACTTTGCATGTTGTACCTGTGCAGGTTTCCTCCTGGTTTTTTGGTTTCCTTCCACACCCCAAAGCCATGATGAGGTCAACTGGCTACTCTAAATTATCATAGGTGTGAATGTGAGTGTGAATGGTCATTCGTCTCTTTGTTAGCCCTGTGATTGCTTAGTGACCTGCCCAGGGTGTACCCCAGCTCTCGGCTAAAGTCAGCTGGGATTGACTCCAGCTTCCCCATGACCTTGACGGATAAGTGGTATAGATAACGGGTAGATAGGATGGATGGGCTTTTCCATGTTCAGGCTATTTGACCACAACATAATCCAATAAATAATCCCTCAGTCTAGTTTTGCGGGTAATGAGTGGTGCTTCAGCAGTGTGGTTCTCGGTACCCCTGGAACACTGGTGTAGCTAAGCCTTAAGGGAAAAAGCAGAAGAGAAAAATCAGAGAGTGTATAAAGCCTGGGTTTAAATTTCTGTACAGATGGACAGATTGTTCTTCAGTTGAATCTGGGTATTTTTGCCCCAAGAACTCTTGTCTTAGGTTCCCTTTGCTATTTTTCTCAGCATATCAAGTTTCCAGTGTCTGGCTCTCCAGTCCAGCAGTGAGTGACATGTTTTTTGGAATCGCGACGGCTGATTAGCAGCAATATCAAATCACAGAGTCAGAGTCGCTAATGCGCTTCTGCCACATTTAGTGCCTAAACTCATTTACTGCGATGACATGCCTGATTAGTGTGTATAAGATGCTCTTATAACCAGTTAGCTTGTGGATATACCAAGGACTATGTCACACGCACACACACACACACTCACACACGCACACACATACACACACACACACACAGAGCATTGCTTCACACACATAAATACCCTGATTACACACAGACACTGACTCACGTTTTCATGCATTCACATGGTCACACACACACACACACACACACACACACACACACATGCACACACACACACAAACACATTGTTTGTGTGCTATGTCCCATGACGAAGAGGCGGGCAACCAATTATTGCTTCCCTCAAAACTTACGTCAAGATGCCATGGACATCGATCTGTCAATTGATATGCCTTCATACGACTCTCACAAACATAAACAAACAGACGGAGCTCCTCACGCACCAAAAGCATGAGGGCCCACATCCCAAACCACAGACCACAGAGAGAGAGACAGATACAGAGAGAGACAGAGAACGTGATAGAGTGAGACAGAAAGAGAGAGATAGAGGAAGAGACCGAGAGAGGGAAGGAGAAAAAGAGACAGAGACAGTGAAAAAGACTGTGACAGAGAGAGACAGATAGGGGAGAAAAAGAGACAGAAAGAGAGACAGACAGACAGACAGACAGCGAGACAGACAGAGATGCTCTAATGTTTATGTTTTGCAGATTAGCAATGATGAAAGAATGTCTTTTCATGTCTGGGCTGGAGGCCCCTCTCCCTCATGCCCCACCCATATGGCTTGACACACACACACACACACACACACACACACACACACACACACACACACACACACACACACACACACACACACAC